>MSJE01000232.1:0-208005 GCA_001931935.1 Aspergillus aff. floccosus IMV 01167 | reverse complement strand
TTTTTTCCCAAGGAAGACAAAGCCGAGGCAGACTAGCTCGGAGCGTTGCGGTGCTACTCCGTACGGAGTCCTCCGTATGTACTCTGGACAAGTCCCATGATCAACAATAATCATATCAGAGAATAACCCTGATTATAGCAAGAGCAATAGTAACATGTACGCAGTATGCATTATAGAAAGAATTGGAGTCATCATCTCCCGTGACCAAAGGAGATGGATGGCGCTCGTATCTGTAGAATCCAGACGGAAGAGATTCGGGAAAACTCGGCCAACAGGATGCAAACGTCGATCGGTGAAGATTGGCTGGTTACGTAAGACGGGATCGAGGCGACAGGGATGAGAGAAAATTCGACAGACTGGGATTGTCGGTACCTACCTTAGTACCTGGCAAGGGGCGTATCTATCCAGAACATCAAATCACAGTGACAAGAATAAGAGTAAGAATAGGAATAGGGATAGGGATAGTATAGACCATATAGAATCAATCCGAGAATATAAGTATGTATAGAACACTACGGTGGAATAGTATTATTCTACGGAGGGTAATGATGACGAGAGATTTTCGGGATGATTGCCCACCGTTTTCGTCCACGGGATCTCCCTAGTACTCCTGGCTGATCTGGCTGCTGTATCCAGCCCCCTATAAAACGGGCTCCCCCCTGCCCATTCTTCTACATTCCATAACCCCAGCAACCATTCTACATTCCAGCTCTTCCCCCCCCCCGCCCCTCTCTCCAGCCATCTGCCTCCCACAGAGGATCTGGTTTTCCGAGGACTCGTTGGAAACACGGTGAGAATTCCACTTTTCCGACTAAAACATAGTTGGTGGGTTCAGGGAGAGTCGTGTCCGAGGAAAACAAGTGTGAGACGGCCAATCCTCGGGTTGCCTGTGACAAAAACCCGCCGGGTCTGGTGGAGCCGCATGCCCGATTCGGCCCGGTGGGTTCAGTTCCGAAAGAAAACCAGAAATTAGCATCCGCTCCCAGCCATCTGATTGGTGCCGAGGATCGCACTAATGCACCCAAGTGGGCTATCCACTGTGCCGGACCCATCGGGTGGAATCCAGGGTCCACCGGAATCGTCATTTTCTTCCTTCTGATTCTTGAAAGGAGAGAATGGAAGGGAGAGCAGGGGGAAGGGAGAAGGGATAGAGGGATAGAGAGTATCGACTCCAGAGGGAGGCAGAAGGTAACTGACTCCTTGTAAAAAGTAGACCGTAGAAGCAGGCATGCTCAATGGCATCGTCCTATCCCAGAAGACTTGTGTCTCCCCGTCTCTCTCTATCTCCCTCCAGACCAGGTAGAACAACCGAAACGACAACGGCTCCAGTTCTGCGGACGCCCCCATTGGCAGAACCAGAAGATTCCTGCCTGTGTCCTCCCGAACGATCCCGACGGAGTGCGTGGAAAAGACAGACAGACTGCCACGCACCTCCAGAGATAGGGCTCCAAAGGGATCCCAACCACCCCCCGGCTGTGTGTGGGAAAAAATTAAGACGAAATTTTAGCCGGAGAGTATTTATGTCCGACTAGTGCTCGGCCGCCCTTCTCCAGCTTTTTCCTTCGCTTCTTTCCTCCTTTCTCCCCTTAAAACTTTTCTCCTCCCCATCCATCTGTCTCTTTTCCTTTCTCTCTCTCTCTTCTCTCTCTCACCTCCAGAGAAACCCATCATCCATCACAATGTCCTCTCGTGTCTTTGCCTCTCGTCTGGCCTCCTCCATGGCCGCCACCTCCAAGGTGGCTCGCCCGGCTGCCCGCTTCGCCGCCCCCAAGCGCACCTTCACCTCCCAGCGCAAGACCGCTCTCCCCATGACCCCCTTCCAGACCGTCAAGCGCCAGCAGCCCTCTCTCATCCAGGCCAACGCCCGTCAGGTCTTCGCCAACGTCCAGGGCCGTCGTCAGTACTCCTCTGAGATCGCCGACGCCATGGTCCAGGTCTCCCAGAACATGGGTATGGGTTCCGCCGCCATCGGTCTCGGTGGTGCCGGTATCGGTATCGGTCTCGTCTTCGGTGCCCTCCTCCTCGGTGTCTCCCGCAACCCCGCCCTCCGTGGCCAGCTCTTCTCCTACGCCATTCTGGGCTTTGCCTTCGTCGAGGCCATCGGTCTGTTCGACCTGATGGTTGCCATGATGTGCAAGTACGTCTAAGCCTGATCAAGGAGTTTGATCACCAACCGCGTTTCCTTTTTTTTTTTCCACCATTTGACGACAGATGGGTGGGCGGAGAAATGACGGTATGAGGCATGCAACCAACCGGTGATGCTGCGTTCTGCATCGGTTGGGGAGGTAATCTGTGGTGGTCTTTTTATATATCATGTACTACTTTCTGCCGGCATCATCTACACAATACACTGTACATATAGAATTTAAAATGGCCACTTCCGCAGCTCACTACGATTCTGGAGTACTAGAGTGTATAGACAAAAGAGAAGTGTAGACAGACAGGGTAGCTCAGGCAACCTAGATGCCAACTGTTCAAATCCGGCAGACCCGGTAGTCGATTCGGACGGAAGGGAGCCGCCGTTGCTCATCAAGACATGGAATGTACGGAGAGGATCATTCCTCATTATGATGATTATTGTTGTTTTTTCTTTTGTTTATTATCATATCATTCGTATAATCAGTATTATTTCTACTTTACATCAACAATATACGGAGGACGTGGCACGTAATTGCTCCAACCTGCAATTGCTACAACCCGAGGCAAGAAAACCGCGCAGCCGGTGGATCTGGCTTCGGCGATCCGGATCGTGAACGTCACCGGTGTGGGTGGTGCGTGGTCCCAAGGGGGTCCGCCGCCCTGAACAGTCCTGGAACTCAATGGCTCAAATTGACCTATCTATATATTCTGTTCTCTACCTATGAAGTCCTCATTGAGTAGTCACCTGCATGCAACGGCTGCTTCTGCAGATGCACCGGACACCGAAGCTCAGCTCAGCTCAGCTCTCGGCAAACGCGCAGATGCAGATGCAGCTCTACCTTGCTTAGCGCCAAGCGCAATGGTTTCACAGCCTGCAGGTCCGCGGGACGGCTCACTGGACGGTTCACTGGCGGTTCCGATCCCTGCGACGATCGGATGCTATGCCTGTCCGCAGCCTTGCTGTGGTCAGGTAGATAATTTTGACTGACCTGCTTGGGTGCAAAGGCGTTGATTTAGATGGACAGAGTCAAAGAAAGGATGCACTAGGATCAAAAAAGACGGCCTCATGATGTTGCTGCTGCTGCTGCTGCTGCTGCTGATGATCGGGTGTTTTCGTATCTGTTGGTCAGGGTTGGGTGGGTCATGTGATCCGAGACTCTCATGTGAAGTATCAATAGTCAGACATAATAATATGTATGAGTAGCTGATGTGAGATAATATGATGCATCAAATGACCGAGTCAGTATACTTAGAATGGTAAAAATGTATCACTACAGTAGTGTTTATGTTGTGAGCGCTGGCTAGGATACTAACAGACAACCGGGATAATCTTCTTCCCTGTCCTCGGCTTCAAATCGCCATCAAGCTACCTTATATCCAGACACCCTAATCAAATTGTACCAACATGTCTACACCATCCTCACGCATCTGTAGCAGGCATCCTCACCCCCGATCTACACTTATACGTTCACAATGACCATCACCCCAGCAAAAGAAACCAGCTTCGCCTCACACCTCCTCACCGCATTAACCGCCCCCATCTCCTCCGCTCCCACCCCCCTCTACGCCCCCGCTGACGTCCCCAGCATCAAGAAAAGAGCCAAACGACTCTCCAACACCCGGCTGAAGCAGCTCCTGCGCGCCGCAGAGCGCGCCCACGACGACCCGCCGCCGCCGCCAGGGCTGGGCGAGTGCTGCGGCAGCTCGTGCGACCCGTGCGTCACCGATCTCTGGCGGGAGGAGCTGGCGTGTTGGAGGGAGCGGTGGGGGGAGGAGGCTGTTGAGCAGAAGGGAGAAAAGGAGAAAGAGATACAAAAAATGCCGGGGAGTCTTGACTGGTGATCACTGTATAGATTGACTGGCTATGATACTATTATCTAGTACGGCTACCGTACTAAGCGCCTCGTCTCATACTCCAACACCACGCGGAACTCCTTCCCGGGCTCCAACCGAATCGCCCACTTGACCTCGCCATCCTTCAGCATCGTCGCCTCACCACTCCCCGTCTCCTTGTCCATCTTGATCTTGACGCTCATGCCCTCTTTATTCTCCAGCTTCGGCTCCACCAGATTCACCCGCAGCTTCTCGTCCTGACTGACAGGCACCTGGTCCGACACGACCAGATCCACCGCAACGCCCTTGTTATTCTTGACCCAGCACGAGCGCCGGAACAGCGCCGCATCCTCGCTGGCAAAGAAGCCGCCCGGCACGCGCCGCACCAGCGGCTTCGCGTACGCCACCGCAATCGCCGGGTCCACCCCCAGCGACACCTGGAAGTTGGCGTCCGGCGCGCACGCACCCAGCATGCTGCTGCCCAGGAAGATGCCGTCGACGGTGAGCCCGACGCGGCCGCGGAGTAGCTTCACGGTCGAGGTGTTCTTGACCCGCGCGCGGAGGAATGCCGCTGCGCGTTTCTTCGGTACAATCAGATGCGACAGCGTCACGTCGTGCAGGTCGAGCTCGGCGAGCACGTGGCGCCGGCCGTGGTGCGAGGGCTCGATTGTGCGTGTGCCCGGGAGCGCGTAGGTGGTTGTCATGCCGTAGTTGTGCTTGACTGAGTCGCGGTGTTCGAGCGTCTGGCTTAGGATGGAGTAGTCGTCGTCTTCGAGTATCTCCTCCGGCGCGTCGGTGTCTCCTGGTGGAGGCGCGCTCGCAGCGAGCACGACAGGCTCCGGTGCAGCGGCTCCGAACGAACTCGGCGTTGGATCAGGCTGCTGTGCTTCGGTGTCTTCTGGAGCAGGCGCGCCCAGAGCAAACCCGGCAGGCTGTGGTGCAGCTGGCGCCCCGAAGGCACTCGGCGTTAGAGCTGGCTGCGACTGCGCGACACCAAACAAAGCTTGCGCAGGAGGCGGAGGAGGAGGAGGAGGAGGAGGTTGGCTCCGCGAACCAAATAACGACCCTGACCCACCAGAGGTATTTGTATTCGCATTCGAAATCACATTCAGATTCGAACGTGGCTGCGCATTGCCAAACCCTCCCGAAGGCGCGTTTCCAAACAGCCCTCCAGTCTTCATCCGCGGCGGCGGCGGCGGACCAAAGAGCGAGCCGCCGCCCTTCACCACCGGCTTCTCCAGAATGCCATTCCACGCCGTCTCGCTCGCCTCCATCGCATCCAGCCGGATATGCCACGGCGTCAGCACGGGCACCTCCTCATCGAGCCGCGACCACGCCGCCTCCGACGTCGATAGCGTCACCGCCGCATCGCGCCACGTCTCCGCGCTGGAATTGAAGTACTCGGCACGGTAGACGAGATGCGCCGACGCAGTCGGCGTGCGCACACTCAGCTCATACCGCGGCGCCCAGCGCGCACGGGGCAGGACGTACCTCAGCACCAGCACGACGGGCCTCCCTTCCTCCTCTTCGTTCTTCCCACTCGGCGCCGCCTCAGACACAGGCGTAGCAATATCCCCATCAAGCCGCACAACAACCCTTCCCATCTGGCCCGTCCAGAACGCTCTGCGCTCATCCCGTCGTCGCGCCGCCTGCTCGCGCCGCTGCGCCCGTTTCCGCCGCGCAAGTTGCTTCTCCCGCCGCTGTGCCTGGCGCTGTGCCCGCCGCGCCTTCGCGCGCTTCTCCTCCCGTCTCCGCAGCCTCCCCTTCAGCTCCTCCAGCTCCGCCGCGACCTTCGCCTCCTTGGCGACGGCGTCATGGTGCGCGCTCGCGTCGGCCGCCCGCTGCCGCGCATACAGCGCCAGGAACGCGCCGACCTCCTCGGCGGAGCTGTGCTCCGGGCGGAGCGCGCGCCCGTAGCCGTCGAGGAAGTCGAGGCTGCTTTCTGCACTGGCTTTGTCGTTGCGCGCGCGGGCGAGGCGGGTTTCGGCGTCTGTGACTGCGGCGCGGAGGGCGGCGAGTTCCTCGTCATCGTCGTCATCGGAGTCAGAGTCTTCGGAGGATGAGGCGAGGGAGTCGTCGTCGTCGTCGTCGTCCGGAGGATAGACGTCGTCGAATTGTTCCGTCCGCGCGACGGTCGCGGTCTGGATGTCGGTTATTGTGGCGCTGCCGGTGCCTTCGACGCGGATGGAGTCCGGGTCGATGTTGGGGTCGAGGTCGACGATGGTCAGTTCGTTGGCGCCCGGCTGCGGATGTTAGATTGGGCTTCTGTTGGAGGGCAGTCTTACCTGAATGGTGGTGCGGATTTCGCGGACGACGGTCGCTCGGTGCGGCGTCAGCGTGACGGATTTGGTAGGGAGCTCGCTGATTGCGATCTCGGATGTGAATATATCTGCCATGCTGAGTGTAGTATTGGGGGGTTACAGGGAGTTGAAGGGAGAAGAAGAGGAGGAAGTTGACAGCTCGTGGGACTTAAAATCGGTGGTGGCCTAACACAGCCACTTCGTATTGCACTTCGTATTGTGCACTAGTAAGACGCATCCGAAAATGGTAATGCCTAGGTACACATGTCTCATCTATGCCTACTACTACTACTGAGCAGACTGACCCCGCCTGCTCCACTGATGCTTTTCCTCCCTCTTCCGATGCTTCTCCTCGTACAGCCGCTTGGACAGCTGCTTGTACAAGAACGTGCGGCCCCCGTTGTATCTGATCCCATGGTCGGAGTCCGTAAACCACTGCACCTGCATTTTCACCGGTGACACCTTCTCACCTATCAACAAATCTACTAGCGCCGCCGCGTTTTGAAAGTGCACATTGTCGTCGCCTGTGCCGTGCTGAACGAGGAACCCGCCGCTGATGCTCTTGAATCCCGCCGGGTCGTGGATGGCGCTGGTACTGTACCCGGCAGCGTTGGTCGACAGCGTTTTCATGTACCGTTCCGTGTACATCGAGTCGTAGAACCGCCAGTCGGACACGGGCGCCGTGAGCAGCCCGAGCGAGAACGCACCGCTGTTCGTCTCGATCACCTTTCCTGTGAGATAGCCGCCGTAGCTCCAGCCCCAGATCGCGATGTGGTCTGCGTCCACCCAGGGGAGCTTCGCCGCTTCTCGGGCAGCGAAGACCTGGTCCTGGGCTTCCAGGAGACCGAGCTGCTTGGTCACCAGAGAGCGGAACTTGCGTCCCTTGTACCCTGTTCCGCGGTTGTCGACCGTCCAGGTAATGTACTCGAGTTCGGGGTCGGAGGAGATGTAGGCGTTGAATCCAATGCTCTGCCAGGCCTTACTCACTTCCTGAGCGCCTGGTCCGCCGTAGGGAGTAAATAGCACGGGGTACCGCTTTTTGGGTGAGAAGCCAGCCGGCAGCCGCTGCATGACGTTGAGAGTCTCGCCGCTTGGCAGCTTCAGTTCAAAGTAAGTGATGTTGGGCAGTTTGTATTCCTTGAGCTTCGAAATGACATCCGCGTTGCTGGTGATGGTGCGGAGGGGCGTGGCTTTGGCCACAGAGTATAACTCTTGGTACGGAACATCAGGTCCTTGATACGTAAGGAGGTAGTACCCAGACTTGGAGGAGAACGACGCCGACCAGTACGCTGGCACCGTGTCGTCGACGAGAGGCGTAATCTTGAATGTGCTGTATGAAACAGAGTACAGGTGGCGTTCCGTGCTGTGGTGCTGGGTCGAGAGATAGTAGACCAGCTGTTTCTCCCTATCGATGCTCAGGATGGAAGTAACCTCCCATTCTCCCTTGGTCAGGGCAACTGGGTCACCACCGGAAACCGGGAAGAGATACAAATGCGCCCAGCCGGAGTGGTCAGAGATGTCGATGTAGTAGGACGTGCTGGATGATGCGTTGGACGAGCCGACGTACGCCATTGCAAGGAGGTTATCGAGCCAGCCATCCGTACCATCGCGTTCATAGACGACCTTGGTCTCGCGTGATTCAACATCAACTGCGACGACTTTCTGCTGGTCTTGCACGCGATTGAATGTCTTGACTGCCACAGTGGAATGCGTGTCGGTGATCCACGCCACTTCGCCGATGATCAGCTCGCTAGGGTCAAACGCATCGATGGAGATGGTTGACAGATCCTTGTCGCTCAATCGGAAGATGCTGAGCTTGACTGTCGGGTTTGTCTGAGAGACTTTGGGGTATCTGATATCTAGCTCACGCGGATATGGAGGCGCCTGTTTCTGGTTGTCCATATAGTACGGCACGGTGTAGGTCGGGACACCGGTCTCATTGAAGCTCAAAAACGCGAGATACTCGCCATCTGGAGAGAACCACAAGGCGTAGCGGTCTCCCAGGATTTCTTCCTCGTAGATCCAGTCCGGGACGCCGTGGAACATGTCCGGGCCCCCGTCGGCGGTAATGGGGGTCACCGTGCCGTTTGCCCAGACAAACAGATTGTTGCCACGGACAAAAGCAATGGTGTCTCCAGTGGCACTCCATTCTGCGTACTGGAGGTCCCCAGCTTGATCAGGCACCAGAGGGGTGGTCTGGAAAGAGGCGACATCCTGGATGTAGTAGTCGGCAAAGTAAGAATGGCGGTACTGCTTGGTGTAGTTTGTCGCCCACAGCACAGCAGACAAGTCCGGACTAATCCAGTAACTGTACGAGTCCTTTGGCACCTGGTCTGCGGGAATCAGCGTCTGGGACTGGTTGGTGACGATGCTCTCGATCTTGAGGCTTCCGTCCTTGTCCTGAAAGACGTAGTCCCCATCACTGTCGGTCGCGATCCATTCCACAGAGATGGTCGAGGGAGAGATGACGGGACTGACCACCGTCTCATTGAATGTCAGTCGCTTTCTCCCGCCTCCTGCCGGTGGGTTCGGCTTTCTTGGGTCAATGGCCTGGGTGACGCCAACCAGGAGGAATGCCGCGATAGACCACTACCACTGATTAATTTGGTGCGACATTGGAGTCTATTAGAGCCTACCTTCATGTTGCAGAGTCGAACAGATCTGACATTCCCTGGAAGGGAGGGAAAGGGGGTTTTAAGTCGCACAGTAGGCTTATCAGAATGCTCACGACATCCCTGCCTCAAGCTGCCAAGAATTAGTGAATGTTAGTGTTGCAACCCAAGACCTGGACTATATCCCGTTCACTTGCCTAATGCCGGCCAGACGCGGAGATTAACTACCTGCCTCGACGGCATCTATACCCCAGATACTTGGGTATGCTCCTCCCGTATTCAGTCCAGAAGAAAACAATATGGAAGCCACGATGGAGCTTGGAGCACCCTACTATATCAACACCGGCAAGATGCCTTCTACCGGTCCTCACCAACTTCTCTCCCAACTGCTCACTTGTCCATTCCTTAGCATCACGTCTTCGCAATGGAACAAAACAACAAGGATCAAGACGGCCAGAGTGGCCAGAACGACCAGAACAGCCAGAACAGCCAGAACAACCAGAACGGCCAGAACGGCCAGAACAGCCAGAACAACCAGAATTATTCCCATCCTCCTCCTCCTATCAATACCTACATGAATTGGTATCTTAGTGGGCTCTGGAACCAAATCACGGCTCATATGGACAGGTATGGCAACGGATTAAGACAGCGCTTTGATGATATGCAACGACAGATCAAAGAACATGTGGGTGAAGTCGAACCACTGGAGATGGATTTTACCCCTGCGACTTTCAACAACTGGTGGGAGCAGCAATCCGCCCAGACGAGATTCAGGACACTCATATTCGTCACCTTTCTTCCCCACATTGTCCTTATCCAGCTACTGCTGGAACATGCCAACCGTGGCTTCAGGAGCATTCAACAATATCTACACAACGCAATGGCTGGGACACAGCGGCCGCGGTACCAAGCTTTTGGGAACCTGCTCTCTTCCTTGGCTGACACCGTTTTTAACGTGATCCAGCTTTTTGCGATAATCATCGCTACTATGCAACTGTGGTTCGGTACTGTACTCGTGGATATGCGTGATGCATTGTCTAGTGATGAAGACAAGTCTCCCTCCGATTCCTGTTCCAGCTCTGAACATGGTTCGGATACCAGACCACAAAAGAAACGGTGTGTTGAGCAGCCATCTAAAGGCGATCCGCAAGCGGCCGCATAGGGTTCTGCGTTCAAGGCTCACAAGTCGGATTGATCGAGTACCTGACAGTTGGTGTGGGGGTGTCGCGTTGTAGGGGTTGCCAATGCAGAAGATGCAAAAGGCCTTATGGATAGTATGTTATCTCTGAGGAGAGCAGTCTTTCTAGGGTGTCGTGTGTGAGCTTCACGTATGAATTTATGTACTATCGCAACAGTCTCATTCTCATTACAAGTTCTCCATGACAAAAGTGTCTTCTATACATGAGTTGAAACGCAAGTCTCTCGCTATACTCTAGAAGTCATGTTGAACTTCCTCCACCAGACGATCCCCAAAATGGCCCCAGACAGCGGCAATAACCACCACCACTTGCCTCCGGTCCTTCTAGTCTTAGCTTCCTCCACTACCCCCCTTGGTACTGGCTTCCTCAAAAAGTCCGCAACAAGATCAACCTTCTCCCCGTCAAGACTCACGTCGGACCATCGCTTCTCCGACTTCCACCGCACATATCCGCGGCGTTCATACCAATCCACGGCACACACCCGGGGGACCTCCCGCCCCAGCAGCGCCCACAGCCCGGTGCCGTCCGGGCCCGCGGTCTCGTTGTAGTAGTACCGCTTGCTCGTGCTGGTGACAGTGACATACTCGCACCGCGGACTGCCATAGGGCTCCTGCCCGGCCATCGTCTCAACCAGATCCATCGCCGCGCGGCCCAACCCCAGCGAACGGTACTCCGAACGCACAAAGAAGGTCTGGATCGTGAGGATGGAACGATCGGCGCGCGCAAGTTCAAGGTCTGGCGGATCGGCGTACGCATCGAGGGAGATATGGCCTGCGCGCACGGCGCCTGTCTCTGGATCCGTGGCTGTGTCTGCGTCTGGGCTGTCGGTCTGGGGGCTCTTATCGGCAACTGCCTTCGGGCTAGTGATCCAGAAGAAGTTTTTCAGCCCGGCGTCCTGCTTCTGCCGCCATTTGAGCAGGGCGGCGTCGCTGTAGTCCCAGCCGCAGAGTCGGCGTTGGGCTTGGAGTTCGGCGTGCTCCGGGGGGTTGTGGAGGTTGATGGGGACGAGGGTGATGGGTGGTGCTGGTGTCATGTTGGCTGTGGATGGGGATGTGGATTGGGATGGAGAGTTGGAGTTGGAGTAGGAGTATGGGGATGGGGTTGCTCGTATTTATGCTGTCGGCTAGCTGGTCGCTAGTGAGTCTGTTCCGGGCGCTAGTCGTGGAGATATCGTGGATGATTTTAGTCTTTCCGTATACGTGACTCACAGCTGGCATGTCTCCGCAATCTAAATACGACCAGACTTGAATGATAACTAATCAACTAGGAGATAAATCCTGGCGAGTATATTGCTATATGAAAGGTTGGTATACTTTATAATGACATAGTCAGATCACTATGGACGTGATAAGACTATAGAGTACAGTATGGAATGATTCATTGCCATGGTCGTCTCTGTTCAGAAATAGATAGAGTGAGCAATGCATATATGGATCAACAGAGAATAATGTGTGTGATTCTCCTGGATGTGAGGAATGTATTGGAGAAAATAAGCTAAATCAAGATAAGAGATAAGATTTTCGAAGCTTTCTAAGCGAGAAACAAGCGATCTAGAATGTCTGGAACGGGCTTCTAGCGATGGTGGCCAGACTTCAGGACGTCGACTGTGAACATGAACCCTAGTTCATGCTACAGCTATCCAGCAGCAGTGGATTTGCATTCTGACATTTTCGTGGCCACATTGTACATTCTAGACGTCCGCAGCAAGACAACATCCAAAAGCCGCCAAAAGCCGCAAAAGCCGAGGCCGAGAATCCGCCCCATTTCACCGTACTATTCGTGTGATTCTCTCTACTATTCTTCTTTTCTCAAGTGGATCGTTCATTTTAAGCTTCCGGGTAAAGATTCGATCCATGCGTGGGTTCTGGATTTGTGTGGGCTGACGTGGTGAAATGATAACGTCACTCATGCGCCGCCGGAAGTATAAAAGCGCATTTCCCCCCATTCTGCTTCCAAATCTCCCATCACCATCCTACATTCCCATCACCGCAATAATGAGCACCTATCCAACTGGATTTCGCGTCGCCCAAACCCTGGGCCTGACCGGCGCCGCCTGGCTGTCCGGTATACTCCCCCTACCCTCCCTTACCCAATCTCGATCTAACAACTCCTACAGGAAACATCCTCTCCCTCAGCATGCTGACAACCCCCGCCCTCATCCAAACCCTGCGCGACGGCGACCTGCCCGCCGGACTGGCCGTCAAGGCCTGGCGCAACATGTACCAGCGCGGCAAGGAGCAGAACCCGCCCATCGCCGCCGCCACGGCCGCCGGGTTCCTGTACTGCGCGTGGGCGGTGCGCGGCGGCACGTCGCTGGCGCCGCTGACACCGCGCAATGCGCCCCTGCTGTACTGTGCGGCCGCGGCGCTGACACTGGCCATTGTGCCGTATACGTTTGCGGCGATGGTGCCCACGAACAGCGCGCTGATCGCAAAGGCCGAGGCGAAGGAACTCAGCGTGCAAGAGAGCGCCGAGGCTGTGCCGTTGTTGGAGAAGTGGACGAAGTTGAATGCGATTCGCGGGGTGTGGCCGCTGGTTGGGGGGTTGGTTGGGGTTATGGCTGCGCTGCCGTGGCCGTTGGAGCTGATCTAGTTCGTTGGTGATTGGGGCATTTAGGTTGTAATATTATTTAGGTAGTTTGGGTGTTATGATAGTCTTTCACTTACTTCTCTCTTACCTCTATAACGAACGGGACATCTTGGCGAAGGTCTACAATTCACACCATCGGGGGCTCACCGACAGCGCACACGACATTCTGGTCAAGGTTGTATAGTGGGGATTTGATACTCATGCTACTATATTTGTCTGAGACAGTACGTAGTTCCGACTAGCAAATCTGACTGGAAAATAAACGAGTACGAGTGCGATCGCCAAGAGCGTCATCCCGGTCCAGGCAGCCTTATACACCAAAGGGGGGGGGGGGGGGGGTCCGTCCATACGAATACGATGCGACGATCTACTATTTAGCCTGGGCACTTGCCAACAACGACTACATTTTCCCATCAATAATGCCATGAGCAGTGATCTCGAGAGTCCAAATTCCTCCAGGTACCTCTCATATATTGTCTCTTCTTTTCATGCGACATGCTAACGTTAATCTCCAGCGAAATCTTCCCCCTCGCGCATCCACCCCCCAAGGGCCCCCAATGGCTGCGTCTCACCTCGCGCCTCGTACTCCAAATCCAGCAGCTTGCGTCTTCTACCGGTCGCGCGGTGCCAGTACTTGAGGTACTGCGCCCGTCGCGCCTCGGCAAGGCGCTGGCCGTGGGCGGCGCGCGTGTGAAACTCTCCAGCCACGGGTTATACATCGCGCAGAGTGAGCAGTTCCTGCATCTTCCGTCGTCAGGGTCGAGCACCGCGCCCTGTGACGCGGTCAGCGCGATCTCGTCGCTGTCGCCGCGGGGGACGCCATGCGCCGACGTGCTGTATTTCGCATCGTCTGCCGACAGTTGGGAGGTGCATCCTACGCCCCGGGGCTATCGCTTTCAGCAGATGGCTGCTAATGGGTCCCATGGCAAGATTCTGGAATGGGAAAAGCGGCTGCGGGCGTCGGACGGGGAAAGGGGGCAGAGGTTCGTGTTGAGTATTGTTGCGCCGGCCGAGGCGGAGGAGGATCTGCGACGGCCGTGGCTGGCGACGCTGACGAAAAGGGGGCTGAAGGTGCCCGGGTGGGATCGGGCCCAGCGCGCGTACCTTACAGTTGACGAGGAGGTGGTCTGTACGTGGGTGTTGACGATGGGTGTGTATGTTGCGGCGCAGGAGGGCTGGATTTGTGTATAGTAGTGGTATACTCTGGAGTATAGGTTGATGATTTTACGAGGTATGAGCATGTCCCATGTCTATGATTTACCTAAAGCTCACTACGTAAGGCTGATTTTAAGCCGTCTTAGGCAGCGTCTGCCTGATCTGCATCGCGAGCAGCCGCGAATAATACCGACACAGCGCCAGATTGCCCCCCATAAACCACAGCCCGGGGTGTCCACTGCGCCGCCACATGGTGCGCATCTCGCCCTCGCTGTCCAGTCCCCAGACATCCCCAACGCGGTCGGCGACCGCATCGCCAAACAGCGCCCGCGCCTGTGTGCGCATGTTCTGGTACCCCGTGGCAAAGACGATCTCGTCGGCCGCGAGCTCCGACCCGTCCTCGAAGCGCAGCCCGTGCGGCACGACCTCGCTGATTTCCACCCCCTGCTTGACGCGGATCTTGCCATCAGCGATCAGCCGGCTCGCCCCGACGTCGATGTAGTACCCGCCGCCGCGCTGCAGGTACTTCATGAGCAGGCCGGCGTCGTCGGGCCCGCGGTCGACCTTGAAGCCCGCCGCCTCGAGCCCGTCGAGGATGGCGCGGTCGTGCGCGCTCTGCACGGCCGTGACCTTGACCTGCTGCGCCTTGAACAGCTCGGACGGGATGCTCCAGAGGAACAGGTCGGCGTCTTCGACGGGCGGGCCGCCCTCCTCGTACAGGCCCTTCAGCCCGATGTCCGTGATGGCCGACGACGACACCACGCACGTCGAGCTGCGCTGCACCATCGTCACGTCGTACCCGCGCTCGTGATAGTCCTGCGCGATGTCGTGTCCGCTGTTGCAGCTGCCCACCACGACGGCGGTGCGTCCGCGCCCGTCCGCCGCGGCGCCCGCGAAGTCCGAGCTGTGGCACAAGCGCGCGCCTTGGAAGTTGTCCATCCCGCGGATGGTGGGCATGTTTTTCTTCCCCGAGTGGCCTGTCGCCTGGATGACGTGGTACGGGTGCACGACGCGCACGGTGGTGCTCCCGTCCTCGCTGCGCTGCTGCAGCTCGACCGTCCACCGCTGCGTCTTGTCGCTGTACACGGCCGACCCCAGCGTCGTGCGGGTCCACACGTTGAGCTCCAGCAGCTGCGCGTAGCACTCCAGGAACTCAGCCAGCTTGTCCTTGGGTGTGAACACCGGCCACGTCGATGGGAAGGGGAGATACGGCAGGTGGTCGAACCACACCGGGTCGTGCAGCACCAGCTGGTGGTAGCGGCTGCGCCAGTTGTCGCCGATGCGGTCCTCGCGATCGATGACGAGCGCGTCGACATTGAGCATTTTGAGGCGCGCGGCGATCGTGAGGCCGGCTTGCCCGGCGCCTAAACGGTCAGCATTTAGTTCTGCGCTTTTATAGTTTGGGAGAAGGGGAAGGGTGAGGTACCAATGATCAGGACGGGCGGCTCCTCGCCCTTCAGGTTCGCATTGGCCGTGCGACGGTCCTGCCAGTTCGCGCGGCCTGGCTGCTCGCCGTGCTGGACGCCGACGGGGCGACGATGGTTCACGTTCTCGGGCATATCCTTGAGCTCCTGCAGGGAGGTGAAGACGGTGAAGATCTTCCAGTCGCCCGGCTGCGGCTCCGCCAGACGGACGATGCCCTTGCCGGAGCCGACCTCCGTGGTGACGGAGACGAAGAACTCGACGCCGGTGACCTCACCAAAGGCGTCAATGGGGCCGACATGCGGCGCGCGCATGGCCGACGAGCGGTCCAGCGCGAGCTGCAATGTGGCCGGGTGGTGTTCCTCGAGGAAGGCGGCGATATTCTGGCGGCCCTTTATGGTGCGGAAGTCGAATGATACGGCGAGATGGTCGCGCCAGAAGCCATCTTCCAGGAAGAGCTGCGACAGCGCTGCGTAGTCCTGCTTTGCGGAGGCGGCGTTGAGCTGGGCGATTATGTCGGAGGCGACCTTGTCGGCGTCGACCGAGGTGGACGAGCAGGTCGGGGGGAATGAGCCGACGGGGACATTGAAAGAGCCGGGCTCAATGCGATCTTTTGAAGGGACAGTCATGGTGGAGGTGAAGTCTACACAGTAGGCTGTAGGAGAGGGGAGCGGGGGAGTAAGAGGAATGTGGGCGATTTTAATACAGGCTACCCCGCTCTAGCAAAACATTCCAAACAGAGCGTGGCTGAATAGATCCATCTAGACTGGTTGTAAGTACATCGTTAGTACATCGTTAGTACATCGAGTCGGTCAAACCGATGGAAGGCAATTGTAGCGGTGGAGATACATTGGACGGAAGGGAGATCAACATTACAGACTTTCCACATCCACGGCTCTTTAGGCAGCTGACGAGCTTATCTAGACTTGGTTAACTATACCATCCTATTTCCAGGTCAAAAGAAAGAAGAAAAATATCAAATCAAATCAAATCCGACTGTTCATGACAGTGTATGCAGCCACCGCTAAAAGGACACTTTTCTGTAACATAACCACAGCAACTACATCGTGTAAAAATCCCTTGGATCTTCATCCCTCCAATTCTCTTCCATCCATCGTATCGGCGCCTCCTTTGCCCCTGTTTCCTCCATCCGCTTCGCATCCCATAGCGTATATCCCCATCGCTGGATCTCGTCAGGCACATAGGACCCGTAGAGATTACTATACGTCCCACGCCACAGAACGGTCCACGTCAGTGGTGGTAGACTCGTCCAGACCCCGTCTGCACCAGCCAAAGCGACACAGTCACCCGCAAAGGGAAGCGGATCGCGCCGTTCTTGCATCGCATCCCGTTCGGATGGGAACTCGTTCCACCGGATAGACTGGGACGTCTCGCTCCGGGCACCGCCAATCTCGTCATCAAAGAAATCGCCCAGCGGCCAGTCTATTTGCTCCTGCATGGTCGTCACGAGGCGGTCATGGTTTTGGACCCGGAAGAACACGGTATGAAGAAGGGGTAGGCCTCGTGAGATGACCGCCGTAAGGAAGCTGCACCGCGGCTCTATGGGTTGATTAGCAATTGATACCGTAGAAGCCATCGGAAAGCTGACAGGGAAGCACAAGTACATACAACCATCCGAAAGATCAAATGCCCCGTCCGGGGTAGGCGGTCGTTGGCCGTCAAACTTGGGGTTGTTCTCGTTGACATCCCAGCTGATCGCATCGAAGACCTGTTCGTATTTATTCTGGACGAACAGGCAGACGCAGAAAATCTCCTCGACCTCCCATGGCTCAAAAAGACCGGCGAACAAGTCCAGAATATCTACTGAGTCCACCCTGAAGGGGCGTGCCGGCTCGCGGGGATAGGCCCCCAGCCCGAATAAATTAGAACAAAGCTGGTAGCGGTAGAAGCCGCGGAGAATCCGCGTCTTTTCCGCCGTACTCAGCGATTGATGTTTCTGCTGACTCCCAGTGAACTTGTTGAGATTGTCTAACGACCAGCGGGTGTATTCCGCTACCAGCGGCTCGACAATAAAGGTGTGGAAGGCTATCATCTCCGAAGCCTCGTCGCTGGTTACTTCCTGCAGGACGGAATGTGGTGAGGATCGGCGGGCCTGACAAGACTGTAGAAACTGCGTGACTCCATCCTTGGTGCGCCCCTTTGAGAAGCTGGCTGAGCTGGATTGCTGTACAAGGTATGCTTCAACGGCCACGCTGCGTAGCGTGTTCTCCAAACATTGACGGAGGAGAGGCTTTCGGTCGAGTATGAACTGCTGGTGGTAGACAGGCGACGCACGAGTGAGGGCCCGTAGGCCTTCAAAATCCAGGGTGAAAAGAATATGCCGTCGAACTTCAGCGGGTAGCTTTTCCAGCGGTGCACTTAAAAGAGGATCGATACGGACGATCTTCGTCTCGACCTGGGCTGCTTTTGGGTCTGTTGCCGACTGTGATGGATCATTTCTGGACGGTCTTAAAGGTCGCACAGTCAGCTTGAACCTTGACAGAAGCTTCCCCATGACGAGTCGGTCAATGTGTGAAATGTTGTCTCCGGGCAAGAGATGAGTCAAATATATAAGTACAGCCAACAGATAACAGACGGCAACAATGACAGCGTTAGGGCGCCTTGGCGCCAAAAGAGCTAGTTAGCCATGGTCGGCTGTGCTCAATAGTGAATTCAGTAGAGCTAGCGATGAGATCGAATCAGTAGTGGTATCCAAAACGATGTTGATGTTGGTCGGCGCCTACTCTCAGTTGTGCATATAGAGCAGTTGAGGTAGCTTGTCTCTTGGTACAAATTAAGACCACAGTTAATAAGCAAGCATCATTGGTCTAGTGGTAGAATTCATCGTTGCCATCGATGAGGCCCGTGTTCGATTCACGGATGATGCATTCTTTTTGATACCTTTTGCCATACAACTACCCTTGTACTATCAACACCAATACAAAACAGAGTGCATATTCTTTTTTTGTATCCGCCCACGAGTCTAGCCCTCTCCATGGACGTGTCAACAGCCGCATCATCAGGCTGACACTGACAATACAACAACGACCAAGAAACAATGGTAGTCCCCTCCTCCAATCACTAACGGGTGTAGTATTTCATCCCTCGAACAAGAAGATAGGCAAGACCCGAAGCAGTCAACGTGGCCATGCTCAAGCCAACAATCAAACCTTGCTCGAAATGCGAAACCCGCCCTCCGACCGGCTGAGAGATCTTCCTCGAATCAAGATAGTCACGGCGAGACTGCCACGGCAGACGAGCCCTCTCCGGAGCCCGGAGAGCTATCTGAGAGATTGACTTGTTTCGCGAAAAGGGCTCTGGCCGGAATGTCAGCTCGTAAGAGTCCTGGTCGGAAGTGGGTGCGACCATGACTATGTCCACGGCATTAGTGATCATACGAGGACATGAAGCGTATAGTGGAGGCGCCTACCGAACGACCGCGCCGGAATGCGATTGACAAAGAAATGTTCCGAGTTCAGGAACTGCGAGAGGTTAAATGCCTCCCTGCTAGCGGCAAAGAGATAGGTCGCCTGCGCGATCTTGTTTTGGTTTCTATTATGAGGCTATTAGTGGGTGCTCAGATAAAGGTGGTCGGTCTGTAGATCATACACTTTGTTCCACAAATCAATGCCATGGTCCAGGCTTGTAGTAGGGACCAGAATCATGCCGGGTTAATGTGTGGTGAGCAGATCTGCAATCTGGTTGATTGTCTCATAGTTCACGGGGCTGGGGCCCATCATGAGTTCATTGTTCTCTCTGCAGGATAACCATAACTTACTCGGAGCGCTCCAGCAGAAGCAAGGCAGGCAACTTGTGTGAGTTACTTAGAATAGACTCCCGTCGGAGTGATGGGAATGTCCGCGACAAGAGGCCGACTATATCCTGCATGATGGATACACCTGCCATCGGTTTTTTAGCCTCCTCCAAACCAGGAAGAACACGTTGGATCTGCGATGCTAGGCGCCCAATGACAAATTAGTCCACAAAGCAGAGACGTGGGACACGGCTCAGGTGTTGATGGGGACTCTGCGTTATGGTCCGGCCAAGCCAGCTGGCTACCGCATCCACATCCGCCGCACTACGATCAACAAATACGGCAGGGAGACCAGCAGGGGCAACGTGGACTCGTACAGTGGGATTGCATCTGCGTAGTGCGGCGGCAAACTTATTGGCAGTGGAAGAGTCCTGGAGAACCGCCACCTCGAAGTGAAACCGTGCTAGATCGTCTGCGTCAATTGTGTCTTGAGCAAGCACGCCAACTGCCTCCTGGTCTGAGCTGGACCTGATGATCTTGTTCAGTTCCCCACTGAGTGGCACCGCGGCGCAAAGAACTAGGCAAGGAGTCTAGCTCGCTTCTTCTCCCGGTCATACCGGCTCGGTGAACGGGAAAGCAGTGACTGTGTAGTATGGAAGAAGGCTTTCTAGATTAGATGAGATGTACCTTACTGGTAAATGCAAATCAGGTATATCAAAATATGCTCTTGCAGCGTTAATATTCGGTAATTATCCAATTCACGAGTCATCAAGTCTGCCAGATCCAAGGTCCAACAATAGTCATGCCGAGTTTCCCGGGTTGAAACAGAACTATGAAATTACCCTGGTCATTGACATCATGCATACTGCGACACAATCGCTGCGATCTCTGCTTCGCTCAGCTTCGGAACCCCTAGCGCATCATTCCACAAATCTTTCTCAGGAAAGAGACTCCCGTAGCCCTCCCCAAAGATACCACGCTTCAAGAGATTGAATGCAAAAACCATGTGGTTCGGATTGGGTTTTTGTAGCTCTTCAAACGCTTCCTTCTCTAAGTCCGCTGTAGAGACTTCTTTCTTTGGGACTTGTTCCTTGCCTGCTATCCTCAGCAGGTCATTTTGGGAGATTCTCACATTATCAACAA
Source organism: Aspergillus aff. floccosus IMV 01167 (assembly GCA_001931935.1). NCBI lineage: Eukaryota > Fungi > Ascomycota > Eurotiomycetes > Eurotiales > Aspergillaceae > Aspergillus > Aspergillus aff. floccosus IMV 01167. The sequence continues at coordinate 187,859 of MSJE01000232.1, read as the reverse complement.
ACACCGCTTTGTTCCGAGTGGAATCGAGGTCCTTCAACACCCCGGCGACGGCCTTGCCAATTCCCGACAATGTGGTGGTGCTGATCTTTCGATCCCCTCCGTCGTAGACTTCCGGGTTGCCGAAGTTGATCAGGAATTTGACTTGGAGACCCCAATCGAAGAATGGACCGTTCAGGATCAGCGTATAGCTTGTCTTCGATGAAGGCGCAGCAGCAATCTCCTTCAGCCGTTTCTGAACAGCAACCTTGTCGGCAAACACCGGCAGCGCTGCCGCCTTGGGGTTGGTGGTGTTGGAGCCGAACTCAGAAGGAATGATGCGCCTCACATTGGCAGCCACCGCGGCATTAATCAGGTTCATTTGGGGTTCGAGGCCAACATGGCCAAGCGTGATCACTAGGGCGTCTTGACCCGCCAGCGCTGCCTGCAGGGAGTCAAGGGAAGTATAATCCACCTGCGCCACGCGCACATCGCTGTCGAAACCATTGTTGGCAGAGCGAGTGAGAACAGTGAGCTCGTACCCGGCTTCCTTCAGTGCCTTTAGAACAGCAGGACCGAGGTTTCCGGTAGCCTAGCAAGGTTTAGAAGGAGATATGGGAAGGCTGGAAAGCACATAAGGAGGACTTACACCGGCAATAGCAACTTTAGTAGCAGACATCGGGCCGAAATATGATGAGTTTGACAAAGTGGGTTGGATAACTGGCCGTGATATCTACAGAAGCACCTCTTAAATACCTGAGGCAGAGACGCTGCCATGGTAGATTACCAGATACCGCGGAATTACCCGTATGTCATTGTTCATCAACCATAAGTCAGGTTTGTAAGCGACCGTCGATCACGACATCTTGTGCTCTAGCAAAAACTTTGCCGGTGGAGGCAGCTTACTAGATATTGCGGAATTCCTGCCGTGCCCTAAACCATGGTTTGTAATGGGCCTTCTATCAACGACACCACCTACACCTTCGAGCGGCCGGCCTGGCTAATCGGCTACTCCAAGGCGGTGCTGTATGTCTCGGCCGAGGTCGCGCAGGATCTGGACGTCTTCGTGCAGCTGCGCAAGATGGATCTATTGGGGATGATTCTGCAGCACATGAACGTTCCCGTTGAGAGTCTCGTGCCGCCCAAGGCCTGCCCCGAAGAGGTCCCCAACAGCTGTTTCTTGAAGTACCTCGGCCCCACCGGGATGCTACACGCGACGCACGCGGGCACCAAAGTGCCTTCTGCCGAGGACGTGTGGCCGGAATACCGCCATGACCGGAAGGCAGCCGCCGTGGATGCTGACCAGGTGTGTCGGCTGGAAGTGCCCATCTGGTTGGGTGGGATCGCGTTTGAGGCGGGCGAGGCGCTGGTGTTGAAGGTGGCTGGGCATTATATGAGTATGATGGAGTTTGAGTTTCTCAATCACCAGGCCGAAATTGAGAACAAGGGGCGTCATACTGTGCACCTTGGGGCGGAGCATGATAGCCATCTTGTGGTGCCTCTGATGACGCCGTTCTAGTGCGTGATCGTGGAGTGGCAGATCTGAGCAGTGTAAGCATGTATAGAGCCAGATACTCGATACATGGACAATTTACTACATCGGTAGATGTAGATCCGCCCTAGTGATGAGCACATTTGCAATGAGCATACCATGGCTACTACACGGATAGAAGAGAATCAAATGGTTTATCTACAAAGTCTCTAGGAGAATAAAAAAATACACGTAGGGTATACTCTAAACAGAAAGAACCAATATATGTACACTACCACACACTACTCCCGCGCCTCCCCCGCAGCCGAACAGCATACCGACTTTTCCACCCCATCCGACCCAGCGCCAACGTTTCCAACGTCTCGCTGCGCCCACCCCATAGCCGGCCGCGACCATCCTCGCCGCGCTGCACCGGCGGGATCCAGAAATGCGTCACAGCCGCCCCCAGCACCATGCACGCGCTGAAGACGATCAAGATCCAGCCGTGGCGGATGGTCGGCTCGTCGCCCACGCCCGAGCCAAACTTGTAGTACGCCGAGAGCACCTGCACCAGGATCGAGCCGAGTTTGCCGGCCCCCGCGCTGATCCCGTGGCATGTAGCGCGGTAGCGGGTGGGAAAGATCTCGGCGGGGATCATGTAGGTTGTGGCGTTGGGGCCTATCCTCATTAGAGATGTGGTCTTGGGGTGGGGAAGAGGAAGGGAGGACATACCAAAGTTGAATAGGGTTTGGCCAAGGATGTAGAGCACCACGGCGACAGGGCCTTCTTTATGCACGGTGATGAACATGGTGCCCAGGGCGATGAAGTGCGCAGCCAGCGCGAGAAAGCCGTATTTCTGTAGAGCGACGCGGTCGAGGCGGTGGACGACAAGAATAAGGAGGAGGCCGCCGAGGAAGCTGCCGCTGTTGAGGATGACCAGGGCATGGGTCGAGCAGTCCAAGAACATCCGATAGAAGTCGGCGGAGGGCGAGTCGTCGGTTTTCCAGGTGGGGGCCGGCCCGTGTAGCTTGAGCGACCCCCAGGTTTTGGCGAGGAACTGCGGATTCGACAGGCCGATGCCGTAGAAGCCAAAGTCGAGGAGCAGCCAGGCGAGTGAGGTCGCAAACAGGGTGCGCCAATTGCCTTCAGTCCAAAAGTACTGGACGATGTCGCGCTTGGTGAGGTGCCAGTGGGAGTTTAGGGTGGGCGGTTGGATGATGGCGGTCTGCGAGGGGGAGCGTTCTTCACAGATGGACTGGCTGGTGAGGGAGATGGCCGGTTGAGGAAGGTGACTCCAGCTGTCATTGTCGTGCAACGGAGAGGTGACGATGGAGGGCGTGGGATCATTGAACATTGTGGTGGCGTCGAATTCGGCCTTGACGGGGTCGTCGTCGATCTCGAGAAGGAAGCGGGGCGTCTCGGGGATGACGAACCGGAAAAGTGTTGCGATTACGCCGGGGACGACGCCGACGCCAATGACCCATCGCCACATACTGTCGGCTGTGCGGGTGAGGTCGTCGTAGCCTTGGCTTCGACTAGCGGCGACCACGATGAGGGACACCAAATTGCCGGCGATTTGACCGAGGGGTTGCATGAAGAAGACAGAGGCCATCATCCGCGCTCGGTGTTTTGTGGGGGCGAATCTAGACACTTTTAGCGATAAGGTCGAGCAGAGGATGAAATGGACGCCTACTCTGAGGTGATGACCGCCGACAGTGGGTAATCCGCCCCAACCCCGATGCCGACAATTATTCTCCACCAGACCAGCCAAGCGAAAATGTTCATACTGTTATGAACGCCAGTCGAAGACATGAGAACACCGAGGGTGGAGGTGATGAGGAGAACAAGCTCCACGCCGTACATCTTCTTCCGTCCATTGCGGTCCGCGAGATATCCGAACAGCACCTGTCCGAGAAGGGTGCCCCCAAGAGTCGCGATGTTGATATAGGTGAGGTGCATGGACGAGATCTCATCTCGCCAGTACACATAGGAAAGCATAGGGAGGGCGATATTGCTGGCAAAGAGCTGCTGACGTTAGACTGCAGTTCAAGGCGGATGGAGGATACGACGAACGGTATATCCATCGAGGAAGAAGCCAACTCCGGCTACCAAGACCACGATCCATTGATAGGACTGGCGATCAATGGTCTCATAGACCTGTCGCATGCGCACATGGCGATCCTGGAAGAATTAGCTGGCGAAGCGTCACCAGATGGCAGACGACCATACCTGTTCATGGTCAAAGTCTCGCGCGCGATCGGTCTTATAGAGCCGGGAACGGAACTTCGACATGGCTGGATGACATCACGCAAGGGATGGGCGCTGAATGGCATGTGGGCGATGCATTGTTATATGATCCATTGTGGGTGACAGGAGTCTTATTACTCCGTAGCGTGTATAATGATAAGCATAAGCAGTGTGGGCCAGTCTTCGGTCCACGTGGGTGGGGAACACGAGGGGTGCGCCCACCCAGTGCGCTCATTGGCGGGGCATGCTCTATATCAACATCCGCTATACCATCGGGTGATTAAGGGTGATTAAGAGCGCACGTTCTAGAGTGCGCCGCATAGATGAACATCCAGCCATTAATCTCGCCATCCCCGCCCATGCCGGCGTTTGCTTTTTCACCTCGTATGATCCGCCAGAAACTGGCAGAATCCGATCCGATCTATGCACCCATTAGCACGAGCTACGAGCCGGAGAACGCAGTCATACCTGTATCGTCTAGAAATTGGATCTGTAACGTCCTCATCTTTGCGAGGATCTCAAAGTTCGGCAGCAGCTGCAGTACCACCGGGCGTCCGGCCTTTTTCCCGGGGCTGACGCTTTCCACACAATTGACTAACGCCGTCAGCAGTGGCTCATCCGTGAGACAAATTAAACAGGGCAACATACGCGGAATCGAGACGTAGCGCTTCAGCTCTTTCCGCTGCGAATTCGCAAAGAACAACATCACCTGTTTGCCGTTGTATCCGCGCAGGATACGGAGGTTCTGACTGATGCATTCTTCCCCTCGGCCTTTCGACTTGGCCTCGGCGATCCCAGCGATAAAGACCAGCTTCGACGCCAGGATCAGCTCCTGGAACTGCACACAATCTGGTCGGCCATTAGTTTGTGACCGCGGCACACAAAGGGAATGCCTACCCCGCCATTCTTCAAACGTATAGGACAACTGCGTTGTAAACACCGTGTGGGCCGTCTGCACGGTCTGTTCTTCCAGGAAGGATATTCGGAGGGAGGGTTCGTCGGGGAGCTTGGGATGCTCCAAGTGCGGAACGGGGAGTTTCGTCGTGTGGACTGATGTGAATATGAGCACGAGATCTCAGAACGCAGGACAGAACGACTTACAAGTATGAAGAAAAGGCGACTGTTGCCCGACGCCTCCGCCCAGCTCCAGACTTTTCAGACTCCCCGTGGCGTCTTTGCGGATATCAATATACGTATATCGTAACCGAAAGAGCTTATTATTTCGAACGAAAGACCTGAGATCCTTCGTCAGCATTATTGCTCCGAGTCCCCGGTCCACACACATCCACTTACACTGTGACAGCCGGACTCAGCGGGAGCCGGGCTACTTCATCGTAGAAGGAAGCGGGCGAGGGTCGGGACCACGACCCGGGCGAGGAGGATGCAGGACTGAGCGGCGTAGGAAATGCCGGCGAGGAAAGTAAACTGGCGGAACCGGAGGAGTGGGTTGAGGCGGAAATGGTACTCTGGCGTCGTGCAGGGGGTAGAGGCCAGTCTTCGGCCTCCAGGAGCGACTGTGGTCGACTCATGGTCGGTTTGCCCGGGTGTCTATTGACGACCAAAGCAGTGCAGAGGTTTTCCGATGACCTCAACGTCTAGATGAAACTTTTTTTTGGCAGGGGGACGATCTGGTGGGACCTCCAGTATTGATCGGCGTGTGGAAGATGACAGCGAGGGAAGCTTGTCGTCATGGTTCTTGGTGATGGTGCGGTGCAAGGTCATCTTCCCCAAACCATTGCGAGAGAAAGGGTCTTCTATCATGATGAGGGGCGTGATCAGGAACCGAGCCAGCCTGACGCGGGAATAAATTGATCGAGGTGGACCACCATCCATTCTTCCATGTGTCGAGAAACGCTGGGACGAAGGTGAAGGGGACGAACCCATGAAGGCGATCGCTGGCGGAACGTGCGCAAATGGATGGCTGCGATTCCTTGCGGTGGAGACCCACGTCAGAGACCCATAGCCGCGTGGGAGCACGGGCAGCGCACGAGCTAAGCAAGAGCTCTAGACTGGCCGATCCTTAGTACCGGGTAGGTACCTAGTACGTAGATAGGATGTAAATAAAAACATCAATTAGTCTATATGGTAAACCTCTAAAGGACAGCCCTGAGGGTATCCGCAAATCCAATCCAGGAACAATATGCAACGCAACACAACACCGTCCAAGCTAAAACAGTCAGAGAAACATCAAAAAGACTCTATGGAGCCACTCAGTGGCCAAAGGCATAGACTCGCGTCGGCGAAATCCAGTGGCCTCCAATTAAACATGGGATATGTACCGATGCAATCAAACAAACCATCTAATCGCCATGTCAGAAACCATGCGACCATGCCAAAGGGCCAGTCATCCTCACCTGGGATCGAAAACACACAATAATAAACTAGGACGGTCGCTAAGATGGGGTATTGTAGTCCGGTGCGGAACGCCGAAAAAAGAAGAAAGGAACTTTTCTCGAACAGACGGCCCGAAACCCGTGGAACGTGTCGTGTTCGCATCGTCGGAATATGTCAAACATCGATTATATTAGGAGTATGGCGAATCGTTGCACGTCGATCGTTTGGAACGTCTCATCTAGCCAGCAGACGGGTGACTGCTCGTTCCTCACAGAGGAAAAAAAGGGTCACAGACGGGGTCGTTCGATCGTAGACATGTGTTCTCGGTCGATGGAATCTTTTGTTCTTTGGGTTTCATCGACAAACTTCGTTCCAGGAGAACGAATCCTCATCCTAGTGGCCGTCCTGAGAGGAGGCCAAACCCTCTACTGCAGGGGCTTTTCGGCGATAATGCGATAACTCGTGCTGATCAGGCGCATCTTGTCCATCTTGACAAAGGCCTGTCCATCCAGACACAGACGGTTGATCAGCGTCTTGAAGTGGTAAGGCAGCACATGGGCTTTGACCAGGCCCAGAATGACCTGGCGCATGGAGCGGAAGTAAAAGTCGACCTTGTCGATGAGCGGAGCCTGCAGGCCACCGACGGAGGCGTTGTCCGAGCGGGTGACCACAAAGCCGGCGTCGGTCATGGCCTTCTCGAGAATCTCGGGCGTCGGGGTGCCGACGGCGCCGATGAGCGGCTTGACGCGCCGCATGAGCTCGGCATGTTCAGGGTTGGAGGGGTCGTAGTCGGGCAGACTGACCCAGTCGAGGGAGGAGATCTTGGCTCCGGGCTTGACGACGCGGTAGATCTCGCGGAAGAGGGCGGTGAGGTCCTTGCACAGACTCAGGGCCTGGATCTGGTAGAAGGCATCGAAAGTGTTGTCCTCAAAGGGCAGCGGGAGGGAGTTAAAATCCTGGACAACAAACTGGTTGCTGGCAAAGCCGCGCTTCTCGTTGAAGGAACGCGCCTGGGCGACCTGGTTGGGGTCGATGTTGAGTCCCGTGACGGTCGCGCCCGAGTATTGCGTCATATGCGCGGCCACCCGGCCCCGACCGCAACCCAAATCCAACACTTTGTCCCCCGGCTTCAACTCAATGTGTTCCGCAATCGACTCCTCATACAGCAGCTGGTTCTCCAACACGGTAGCCTTCTTGCTCATGAACGGCGGGATGTACATCTTCTCCACGTCACCCAGCGCGCACAGGTGGTTCAACACGCCATAGTACGCTTGCAGACATTCGCCCACCTTGGCCTGATAGTTCGGTCCCAGCTCGTCCACCATCTGCGTCTCGTCCGACCAGTCCAGATTGTAGATGACGTACGACGCCATGAAGTCATCGACTTGCTTGGGCGTGAGGTTCTGCAGGTACCGGAAGGACTTCCAGAAGGTCTTCCACCGCTTGGGCGATGCCGAGTTATGCAGGTCCGGCAATCCGTCACGGCGCCGGCTCACCCGCACACTGGTGGTGGCCAGCTTCTGCTTCTCCTGCGCGATCGCATCCAAGGAGCTACTTTCGGAGCTCCGACCAGAGTCGCGCGACGCCAACACTGGCTGTGGTTCTGTCTGGGTTTCCGTCATAGTAGCCATTTTAGTCCGCCAGTAGGTTCGCAGGATGCTGCGGAAAGAAATTGATACTCCAAAGGTGGGTAGATGGATTGGGAAGAAAGAAACAGCAGAATTGATGGAGAAAGCGACAGTGGATGTGTAAGCAGGTAAGTAGTTGACCTCGTTAAGGTAGGTATTTTGCGAATCCTTCGGTGAGTCAGAGAGAATATTTGTTTCTTTTCGTTTCCGTCGCTTATCCTTGAAGGTATACCGCTTGGTCAGACAATCTCATGCAAAAGGACGAAGCAGAGCGGGGCTTCTCCAATTTATAAGCAACACAATGGAAATTTTTTTTCCTTCTTGGATCCAACGGCGCCGTGGTGCCGTCGGGGGGATCGTAATAATATGGATTTGCCATATGACCTGCCATGGGGAGTTAGTGATGGCCACAGTGGATTATTGTCACCAGATCTGGAAAGCATCGGAAGTATCGGATGTGAACGCAACACGGGAGGAGACGGCAGACGACCCCGAATCAGTGACACAATAATAATAATTATCCTCATATTTCACTGCCTCCGTCGTTGTGCCATGCAATAATGGCGGTCTCGCAGGAATCTCCCCCCTGGTGACTCCATCCTTCTGGACAGCTCGGTGGTGATAGGGGTCTAGGGCGCGGCCACCTCACAGACCCCCGTTCCCCCTCTTGATCGTCCCGATGAGGGGTTGGAGGAGGTTGGAGGAGGCCGTCGAATGACAGACAGTAGGTATTACTCAAAGAGTCTTTTGTGAATCCTTGACCACCGCAATCGACACCCATGTTGCGGTCCCCTCTTTGAACCGTGCGTGTGATATCGCATACTTCATCCTGGGGACTTTGGGCGGCACCAAACACCGAGACAGTCAGCATATTCCGTATACTCCGGACTCCATCCATCGTCAGGGACTGGGCGAGTACTTTCCAAGCTCTGTTTCTGATGGATCCGCCAAGAGCTGGAGTGGAACTCTCTGCACGTTCAGGACTAGATTCCGCAATGAACAGAAAAAGTGGGATTCCGGAGCACCTACGGAGCAAGCAAGTATAGCTACAGTGGGTCTCCGAGTCTGAAGGGTAAGGAGTACAAGAAGAAAAGAAAAAGAAAAGACAAAACAGATGAGTCAATACTCATAGTAAGACAACCATCCTTGGCGCCCAAATGCTTGATCATTTTACTAGTGTTGTTAGTCTCCATGTCGCAGACGGGAGGTCTGGACAGCATATCCGGGCTGTAAGCAGGCCCCGTTTGGGTGCATCCTTGCCCTATAGGGACGCTTCGGGTCGGCTTCGGGACCCTCTTTAGCTCCGGGTTTCTCTGGTTCCAGGTGGGCTGGAAGAATTTTCTTTTTCTCTCTTTTTACCTCTCTATTACCTTCCAAGTCATATCCAAACCCTGGATCTCCGGCGGCTCTGACGGAGGGGAAGGTCCTGATCAGGCAATTCTGCCCGGCCCGGTTATCCGCGCATGCGCCATTAATCCGTATTTCCTTCCGCTGATTAATTGTTCGGATCTCGGACTCAAGTAACTTGATGGAACCAGGTGGATTTCGACAAGTCAGACAATGGCAAACCTAATGGAAGCAGGCGACGAAAGAACAGTACCTTGCACAATGCTTTGCGGCGCGCGAAGTACAACAATGGCCATTCTCACAACCGCACCTTGATGGATCTTCTGGATCGTCCGTCCAACGTCATCGGTCTTTGCACCGACCCCCAGGACGATCACGATATGTGATCATTTCCCGTTTCCTAGCGCCGCTGGCAGCCGATCCTATGCAGATTTTTTCTTCTCGTCCTTTGTCTGTCTCGTTGTATTTACTCCATGAAGCATGGATTGTCTGCCACCTCGCTGTCTGCGGGGGGCCACGTCATGGTCGCTCTGGTCGCTCTAGGATACATGGGGTCGGGATTTAGGGCTGTTTAGTTCGTTTTCACTTGCTTCTTCTAAATCCGAACGAGCTAATTTGTTAGTCACTCGGTCCCTGCTCGTCCGGTCTGTGTCCGTGTCCCACGTCCCGTCCTACCCTGGCGGGCATCTGATCTAGTCCAGTTCGTGTGCTGGTTCTAGCTGTCGCCTGTCATCTGCCGTGCCCTTGTCCGTGTGTCTAGACCGACGTCACAGCCAGAGCCCTACTAGCACGTGATTAGCCCTAGAACCTGCAGAGCCCATAGATGTACTGAGCATTTTCTTTCCAGGGCAGTCCATCGGACGCTGCCTGGAAGTATCAAGATTGAGCCAGAAATCAACTCGGGCGTCGTTAAAAACCCCAAACCCGCTATACATCATAGAACACCGTCTAGATAAGCTTATATTTAAAGCCCACCATCCAGAATAGCGCATACGCCGTCCCCTGCGTCGCACCCTCCCAGCGTCGCGTGCCAGGATCCACCGAAACCTAGGCAGCAGAGAAAGGTGTTCGTCGCGGCCTGCGGCCAAGGCATGACCCGGGGGTGGCGATGCCAGGTGCTTGACAGCCGCGCTCGCTCCAATCACCGAGCCCGTTGCGGCTCCCCGGGCAGGGGGGAGGGGGCGGCGAACGACCAGAGTTAGGTAATGGTGAGATGATCCGCGGGCTGGCGAGGTACCGGTACTTGTTCCTGTGGTGGTGATGGCGCGTGGCGAGATGTACCGTTGTGTAGAGCCGGGTAGGCTGTCTGGAGGCGATGCTCGGATGTGTCGGAGGTGTGATGCATCAGCTGTCGGGTAACGGGAAGGTTGTCCTTGACTTGGGAGATGATCGTATACTGGCTATGGTTCTTGAAGTGACTTCTGCTTATTAGTGGGGTGTCGAGTTTGGAAATTGTCATGTAGGTATCTTCCGTGCCGTACGGACTCTTAATGGACAGTGTTAATAAAAGTCTGTCTTTTCCAGTAGGACGCTAATTAGATTTAGCCTGAATTATGGATAGAAATATGTCATGTGGCTTTGGCTTCTGTTAATGTAGCTGTTACTCTGTATGCTCAGTGTACCCAGCCGTTATCTGCGATCCGCAATTCGATTTCTCGACTGTCATTTTTATCGTATCTCCTTTCAGATATTCATCATAACTACGAGTACAGTATGTATCTATTTGAGCACGGATTGTGGTATTTTAGAGTGAAAAATTGCGCTCTGGTATAAACATCTGTTGACCATTAGAAGTTCGGAGACTATCAACTACAACCAACAGCTATACTTGAGAAACGGACTTAGGATCCATTATGTACTATCGGGATTAGTTTTTTTAGTCAGATTTTATCTCCTGTAACTAGGTAGTAATATAGATAGATCTGATATCAACTTCCTTGAGCGGCCTCAAAGGGGGTGAAATGGTTTTAATAATGTTCCTATGTCTTACAGCGCGGCCATACCTACATCAATATGAAACTAGCATATTAGAGTAGGCTGCATGTTGACTTACCAAAGCGTGCAAGCCGGTCATCGTATCCACCGATTGTACCACAGGATTGTCCGGGCACTTCGTGGCGAAGTGCCCAGAGGCATCGCACGAATAGCACGGTTTTAATATCCGTCTTGATTTGAATACTGGACATGCTATTGAATCTGGAAGGCCTTATGCGGTGTCTGGCTATTGGGATTAACAGTCTGAAGGCGAAATAAGAGGGTAGCCACGAAAGTCGGATCAGAAAATCCGACCATTAATCATCTGCTCTACATTCTTTCGGTTTGACAGGAAGTGCTTATCAAGTAGTTGCCTTTGACTAGCTTCTGGAGTAATCCCGGTTGTATATGCCTCACTGCGTGATGAACGGGGGACTGCATAGGATGGGCGCTGGCACAAGCACCACATTCCAGTAACGCTAGAGCAATCTTAATGAGGCCCAACTGTGCTGCCCCAAAGAAGGGGGTTTCCTTGCTCGAATTTGGCAGGTTCACATTAATGGTCGGCTGCGCCAGAAGACGCTTTACCACTGCAATATGTCCCCGCAGAGTAGCTATGTAGAGGGCTATGCGTCGCAAGCGGCATAGAGTATTCGGATCCGCACCGCGACGCAGGAGAAGGAGTTAACAGGTGGGCGTGAGCTGCAGCTAGGTGCAGAGACATAAGACTTAACTTATCCCTACTTGTAATATCGGCGGACGCATCAAGTAGTAGCTTGATAAGTCTTATATTGCTCTTCTTAGCTGCAAAATGAATCAGAGAACACTTGTCTAATGGAGGTAATAGGGATATAATCTAGTTGATATTTGCCCTGGCCTGCACGGCTTTCTACGTGGTAGAGTACAGACTATATCGAACAGTATATACTAAGGCTAATCCTCGAGAATATGTTGCGTTGTGTTTATAGAGATGTAGGATAACAATAACGTAGAGTATGCGTTTCATGCATGCGAGAGAGGCGAGATCGGCCTCAGAGTTAATTTGGGAGATAAAGATAAGGAGCAGCTCATTTGGAACAAGGGATAAAGACATGTTAAGTCATTCTCCTGTTTATTTGCGCTTCCTTCATAGAGCTGGAGGTGAAGGAGAAATGTGGTAGGAGAAGGCACAGGCACAGAGAGGGAAATGGCAATATGTTGAATGAACATGACCGCTAGACGCCAAAAGGTGTGAACGTCTCATTCTGAGTGGACACCTGGACAATATTATGGAAGTAACTCCGGGAAATGCAAGGGACCAATCCGGTAAGGTACCACCCAATACCGCCAAGGAGTACGACCTGATACCGTCTATCCACAATGATTATCTCTGCACAATTCAAATGTCACGGACATTACTACAAATATCTGGAATTGTACCTTTGACTGGACCACCTGAATCAGCTGTTAGGTATGCCGTGATGATGTTAATTCAGCGGCCATCTTACCTGCTGTTGCAACGCACGAATACGGACAACGCCTCTCCCATCTGTTGATTCAGGAGTATGTGAATTCAATGCAACTCATATCGTACTTATATGCCACAAACTCGTGGACTATGCGTTTCTCTGCGATTCATTGCTACTTGTGTAAGCCTCTCCCACTGGACTTACCATTTCTATTGTGTTTTTCGTAGTCAAATTATAAAGCCACATATTATGACTTTCTTCGATCCGAACGGCACGTTTCTGGCAGTCTTCAGCATCTAAGCTCGTTTAGCTATAATCGGAAAGCAGCTGTAGAGGCCGGAGCCTAACGAATAAACCGTAGAGTAGTCTATTATCCGGAGTGCCTAGGAGACTCTATATGATGGTTCAGTGCAGTCGTCGAATAACGGATTATTGTAAAATATGCTACTGATGGACGGCTTTAATACTTCAGGCACAGGTTGATAGTACGGGGACTCAGTCTGGATCATGCCTATTGACATATTATATGCACCGGATAGCTGGTACTAGTAAAATATATTATGCTCTAATAAGGTTCCGTACAGCTAGACGGGTCCCTGGCTCTTAACTAGGATTCCGCGAGCCGAGTACACGTTAATCTGATCCGAGCTAAGCACATTCAAATTATAATCAGCGACCCAAGCCCAAATATTCTCCATGTAGGCGACGCTTCTTAGGAAATGTGCAGAAGAAGCGATGCAGCTTTACAGTTATCTGCAGCTACAGAATCTCTAGGACCGTCCGAGCTCTGCAAGTAAGACCCCACTGCTCCAAAACTCTAAAATAAGACTCTATACTAGGTCAGCCATGTCAAAATTCAACAATGGCCGAGTGAACCCACCCCACATTCCCGCTGATCCAGGGGAGGATTCATGAACATTCCATTCCATCAAGACCGCTCCTGCTGTGGGCCCAGATACAGCATGTCTTAAATCCCAATCACCCCAATATCACCCTTATGGCCCACCTGAACAGCAACTTGTGGGTTCAATTCATCTTGAACCTTTGTCTCAGAAGCCCTGACCTGGGACCATGCTTGGCCAATGATTCGAGACCCAACTGGTACGAGAAGTGTATCAGTGACCATATAAATGCCAAAGGGGAGGAACACGATTGAAGACATGTTAGCGGCACGATCAAGGATACTATTCAGAACTGCAGTGTCGTCAGTCTTTCCATTACCAGCAGCCACGAGCGCCTTGCCATCCATATCGGGAGTGACGTCCCAAATTCAGATATGATCGGGCTACCGTACCTGGAATGACCTCGGTTCTTTTGAGTGTACCGGTCAGAGTGTCAACAAATGTCAAGATATCGAGTTGGAAGAAAAGAAATATGACCCTTTAGGTCTAGGATAGCCAGGAAGACCGAAGGAAGGATCATTTTCCGCAGAACAGTTGAGAGGCGGGCTTCATTTCCAGATTTATGTTAAGACATAGGCCGTTTTCAGTCATTTCGCAATCATTTTTAACAGAAAAAGCGATGGTAGTGTAGTGGTTAGCACTCTTGCTTCCCAAAAGGGTAATTAATATCCGCGGAATAGCAAGGAACCCGAGTTCGAATCTCGGCCTTCGCATTTTTTGCCCTTTGGCGCCATGTTGTTGGATGTTGTATACGTGGCGTGTTGGAAGAGCGGGGCATTCTGCCACCGCCTTTCTAGCCAATTATCATGTGGTGCGGCCCCACCACCCCACACTGCCGAAAACATTACCGAGTTTCGGCGGTATCCGGAAACCCAAGAATAGCACAAGGTTTAAGATAAGATCTTATCGTTCATCTTAATCTTCACTGCGATCTGGTGTTAACAAGCACCCTAACTCCGTACTACGGACAGATCAAGCAGGTCAGTTGGGACTCTGTAGATTAAGAAGGACTATCTAGTCTTCTTCACGACCCACTATGAACGATCAGAGACCTCACTACACACGAACTTCATTTCAAGGTGAGATCAACGGGCAGGCGTCGTCTCCGGTCTTCTTTCAATCAGGCGGAAGCTTCGCGTAGACTTCGACACTCCAAGTCACCACGATAGGTAACACTAAACAATCACCCGCTTCATCCATTCGTCGAGAAAATCACGGAATTGTACAAGCTATCAGGAACATAAAACCCTCTGCAAATGTCATGACCCCTAGTTTCTGGTCCGGACATTGCCCTCATCTAGCTTGCTTCGAGGCTTTCGTCGTCGCCAGCAGCATATTATGATAGCAAACACTATTACCAGCATAATTGCACCACCGATTCCGGCAGACAAACCGATGACCAGCCGGAGGTGATTTTGCACCCAGTTCGAGACGCCCCCAGCATCGTCAGTTCCTGTTCTTCTCTCCCCACTATCGTCGCCTCCACCAGGAAAATTCCGATCACATTGCTCTCCTCCCATCCACTGGCAAGTCATGGGATCACAGCACTGCTGGTCGATGTTACTACAGGCGTCCTGACCACAATCACACGCCTCTCCGACTTCAACAATCCCGTTGCCGCAATAGCTGCTATTGTTGTTGCCAGTGCCATCTTGGCCGATGGAGTCTACAAGACAACGTGTATTGAGACGGCCCGAGCGGAGTCCAGAACACACGTTTCCAATAGTGCAAGGAGAGAAACGCGTCATTCCCATTCGAGAGGCTGGATTCATGATGTATTGGCCCCCCGCGTCACACGTGGAGCTGGACAGCGGGCAACATCCGGAGTTGCGGTCGAGTCCACTCGCGCACGCGCTGGAATCACAGTCGTGGACAGCCCCAAACGTGTGGGCTGACTCGTGGCTGTAGTTGCAAGTTAGCAGAGAAAACAACACAATCTTTCTTTCGAATAAGGAAATGACATACGCAAAGACCTGCCACTCTGTGGAAGTACGTCCCACAATGTTGGCTCCCACACCGGACTGATACCAAAAGGAACTCGATGAACCGGTGTTACATAACGCTCCCACCCAGGAAACGCCGACTTCTCCCTGGGGGTTGGGACATCCGGTCAACAAGGTCCAATATGCGTTGCTATCATCGATAGTGCCGCGCCACGAGGAGAATTGTTGTAGTCGCCAGTTCAGGTCACCTTGCGAGCATGGAGAGTTCCACGCTGTGGTATCAGATGGATTATTGGGGCAAGATGCGTCGCTGATTGTGAGATTGCGTAATCCAAGCGAGATATTGAAGCTGTTCTCAAAAACTACAGAGGCAGTGTTGACAACATTGAGAATGTTCCGATGCGCGGCCTCCGCTGAATCAAAACTGGCAGTATACGAGCAGTCGGTAGCAACTCCAATATATGCAGTTTGTCTGGTAGATGGACAGCCGGCCGTGTCACCAATAGTGTCTGTCAAACTGCTGTCGTCCCAGAATTGACGTCTTCGAAGCACAGATTGCGTCGTTGACGTACAGAACCCATTCCCCATCGAAAGCTCGGTCCTTGGGGATTCTGATCCAGAGGTCTGATACGCAACAAGCTGGTTCTGATGCGCAGAGCCCTCAGACGACTGGATATGAACGTCGTACTCTTGTGAGCGCAACGTGAAAGTTCCCTCGAATAATGGAGACCTCTCACCCTGAAACACGGCAAATCGAGCCCATCCAACACTTTCCCATGACTGGTGAGCATTGGATTTGACCCATACAGACCCCTTTGTTATTTGGTATGTCGAGTCGATCAATGGCTTGAGATCCGTGTCTTTACCATCCTTATCCACATACTGTGCATGGCTGTCTGCTGTTGTGATATCATGGTTTTCTTCCACCAAAAAAGCAAGGGTTTCTTCAAAATCCCGAATACGGACGGTGATGTTGAGCTGCGACGATCCGCGAAGAGTTTCAGATACCGTATTTATGTCTGGCCTCTCTAAATAAAGAACAGGACCATTGATGAATGCTATCGGACAGAAGAAATGTGAGTTATTCATGATCATCATGTGTCATCAGCACACGGTATAGCCTTGTACTGACCTAGAATGGGTGGCAGGAAAAGGAGTAATGTAGATAGCTTTGCGAGACAGAATGGTTTCTTCATGTCAATAAATGATACTTGTAAATGCCCTTAGGATAGTCAATGATTGAGAGTAATAACAATATATTTATACTATTCAAGCAGACCCTGTTCCCATGGCCAAACTAGTATAGATATCGCATTCGCCACGAGCAGTATATGTCACAGCCATGAAAATGGGGCATCTGGAAGTGGCTCTTGGCGACTGAGAGGGAGACGTCAGCTTCGTCTCGGTCAGCTTAGGTTTCTGAGATATGTCCAATTATTGAGATCCGATTGTACCGCATCTTCCTATACCGAAACAAACATCTATAGACCCTATCGACATTGGTAGAGAAGAACACAGCCACAACTTGCTGGCAAGCGACTGTCTCTTTGATACAGCAAATGAGGAAGAGTCAGTGCCAAGTATGTCGATTGAATGCAAGACCAAGCAAGTAGTCGTCATCGACAAGAACTGACTGGCATAACATCTCGCCTTGACAATTGACTGCGTCTTCGGTAAACCCGTACCCAGCAGGCGTACTTTTGTGTAACCAACGATCTCCAGCGAGAATGGCATCTTGGTAAACGTGTATACATGTATCATGGCCTTTCCATGGCTGATGAGCTCGGGTCCATTTCTTGGCTGTCAGCAAGACGCATAGGACCCGACAGTTGAAATGCTTCTGCCTGCGTCCCAGTTTGTCACCCGCCTTCAGTTACGAGTGGGAAAGGTCAATTCTCTCTATCTAAGTCAGATATCGTGCACAGCCTCAAGTCATGGTTAGATTCTATGTTCTAGAAGACCGACAGAACCGTAATGGCCTTTCCAATTTCGTTCTAGGAAGATGAATATTCACAGTAATCAGGCCAAAGCAGGCCGTGGACTACGAGGTTCCATCGACTGTACGCTCAACCAGAACCCTTAAATCATAAGGGACCCTTTCCAATTTAGTTATGGTCATTAGATTTTCAATTCTTTGACGGGATCCGGACTCCGCCTCCCCCAATTCTTCACAGTTTGTAAGCAACAAAGAAAAGAAATAATCTGGTGAACTATAACTTGTTATGCTTAAAATCGACCGGGTGGGGAACAGTGTCATCAAGATCGGTCTCCGTCATCACAAGTCCGTTAAGTCCGCAGTGGATGACAGGGAAGTGTGGATTTTGAAATTTCTAGCAAGCTAAGCCTCCTACGAATTTTTAGAACTAAAGGAAACATCAAGGAGCGGGCCATTGCCATCCAGAAAGACGTACACTTATCGTCCAACCAGTTTACATCAACTTTGACTGGTGACAATCGCTAAATGCAAGTCAAATGACTTCTGTTATATAATCTTTGACTTGGATCTCCAGGCGTATGAGCTTGTATACTGGTAAATGGTGAAAAGATAAGTAAACGCTCAAACTAGGCATTTGCACCTCCATCCACGCTCCACGCATCATCAGTCACAAAGCTGCTTTCGGTCCCGAGCAAGAAAACAACGACATTTGCGACTTCCTGGGCGGTTCCGTCCCGGGCAATAGGCGTCGTTGGTGCTGGAACAAAGTTCTTCACGCGAGTCACATTTGCGCGATGCATGGGAGTGTCGATAACGCCTCTGCCAGGATGTAAGTATATGATTTAAGATCGGACGGCTTTAGACATACGGCAAGACACAATTGACTCTGACAGACCCCTCCGTTTCCTTCGCTGCACTTCTCACCATGCCGAGAGCAGCGTGTTTTGAAGCTGCAAAGACCGCCCCGTCTTTGAAACCCTTCAACGAGAACATGCTCGCAATGTGGACCACGCTTGCTCCAGGCTCCAAGAACCCGGGGGACAAAGCCACCGAGAAGGCGTTGAATAACCCCCGAACATTTTATCCATAATGAAGTCGTACTCGTCATCGCTCGTTTCCCAGACCGACTCGGTTCCTAACTCGTGGCCTCCCGTGCCTGCAAAATTGGCTACACCATCAAGTCTTCCAAAATGAGACTTTGCCTGCTGAGCGAATTTGCGGAGATCACTCTTATTCCTCACGTCAACCAAGCCTGTCAATGTGTCCATTTGCTTGGCTGCCTCGAGGTTACTGTAAAATTCCTCAAGGTTCTTTTCATTGATGTCGCATGCGGCTAATTTGGCACCTCGGAAGAGCAGAGTGTGCGCCGTTGCTAGGCCCATTCCAGAGGCACTGCCGGTAACGAGATACACTTTATTATGGACAGGGGAGGACATGGTAAGAAATAGAAGCCAAGAGATAGGAGCGAAGAAATGATGAATATCAACCGCAAATTGTCACGGTCTACTTATAGCCCGTAATGACGTACTAAGATCCATGGACCACAGGACCATATCCAAGCGCTGATTAGCTCCCGCCGGCGTAAGCAACTTGCATTAGTGCGCACCGTTGCCGAAAGAGAAACAATTTGGGGGTTCTCTAGGCATTGGACAATATAAAGTGAACCCCGGATCGTCAAACTGTTGATTGTTGGACTAATATTTGGCGAGGACAAAGGCTTATGCAGTGGCCTTTGACTCCCACAGGAGCCCATGCCATATCCCTTTCCACAAAACGAGCTTTGTCACGATAATATGAAACTGCGTCGATAGTGATTGTTCCTCCGAATGAGTTGTAGATGGATATATATCTGGCTTGAACACAATCTACAAGAAGGTGGCATGATACAGAGAGGCCAGTATATACCAAGAATATAGAGTTGTCTTAATAATATTGACCGATATATCATAGGACCTCTTATGTAGATGAGGCCATCAAAAGGATGCACGTTATCTTGTATAGACTCACGTGACATTAGAGGTGGAAATGATCAATCCCGTAAAAGGAAAGTGGGCATTAGTTGTCCGGGAAACCAGCACGTGATGTCCCAAACAAGAAACGGTCCAAACAGCGCACGATCAAACCGACAGCTGCAAGACTCCATCCTGATTAATATCGCGCCCACCACCGACCCATCCCCTGCTTCCGGAGGGCCTTTATTACGCCAACATATTGCGGAGATTGTCGATGCCTCATTGACGACAGCGCGCAATGAGAATTACGGTGCACGGCTATCGGTATTGAATGTTTTCTCGCAACGCTACAACAAACCACACAGCGAATCCAGCTATCTCCGACATTACCCACCATCTTCAACCCCTGTTTATACACCGGACGCGCTGAGTCGATCATATATACCATCAACTACAATGGCTCGAGCTGCTGTCATTCCCGCTACTTCACCCCCTAAACGGGGCGCTCGCACGACCAAACGCACAACCACCAAGACGACGACGACATCCAGATCTGCGACGAGCGGAGTAACAAAACCAAATTCAAGGACAAGGACAGCAACGGCTTCGACGGTTGCGAGCCAAGCGAGGAGAGGCGTGCGATCAACACCTAAACCAACCAATGATAATAATACAGACAATGAGACGGATGATGAGATTGGTGTGATTGAACAGCAGAAACCGAAGACCACGATGTCTAAGCCACGGGGACGGCCGCCTGCGACGACATCTTCCACCGGTACTTCGCGTGGTCGGAAGGTCACGGCGGCTGTTGCTGCCGTGGATACCGATGACAGCGAGGAGGATGAGCTGGCCCAGGTGGAAGAAGCCCCGAAGAAACAGGCTGGAAGACCGAAGAAGCAGATGCTCAAGGAAGAAGCGGCCCCGAAATCCGAATCGGCTCCCCGACCTCGAGGTAGACCCAAAGGATCTACAAACAAGACCACAAAAACCACGACCGCTGGAAAAGAGAGCTTATCCCGATCCCGAGCAAGAGCTGGTACAGACGTGAATTCGGCTGGAGATCCCAAGGAGGTTTTCATAACGACAAACTCCACAATGATGAAGTCTAACCTTTTGCGCGGCCCGGCGAAGAAGAAGAAAGTCACCTTTCAGGATATGTCGGACTCTGAGGATATGCGCGAGCCATCCCCTCCACCTGCCGGCAGGAAAAGAGCGACTACATCCGCAAGACAAACAGGCCTTGCGGCTAAACCGGCTCGCAAAACTACTACCACTTCAGCTAGAGGCCGGAAACCGGCAGCAACCAAGAAAACTGCATCGAAACCTCTGTCGCCTAAGAAGGCAACCCAGGTCGCCAAGTCTTTATCTTCATATGTCAGCTCTGACGGCGAAGATGATGAACTGAGTGGCGCTAAGAGTCCGATCAAGCTTGTCGTCCACTCACCCCAGAAGCACGGATCAGAAACCACCGGATTAAGCTCACCCGTGAAGAGAATCAACTTCACTACCGCCCAGTCACCCAAGAATGTCGACGAGAATGGCGAACCAGTGCCTCGCCCACGTCGATCCATCGACTTCAATGATACTGCGTTCATGTCGAGTCCTGCTCGCCGACCAACTCCGTCGCCCTTCAACTATACTATTAGGGAGACTCCCAGGCGAGCTGGGATTGCTCTTCGCGATGATGCAAAGCCAATTGCCCAACCAGACTTTACACCAATGCAGGAGTCGCCTTTGAAGTTGTCTCCCAAGAAGGCAAATCTAGGCACTCCCCGGCTGGGTAGCTTAAGCGTTCCCGATAACCAGCCATTGTCTCAACCTGGACACAATTCACCATTAAAATCATCACCTAAGAAGGGCCTCTTCGGATCATCCTTCATGTCACAGGCTATCCCGCAGGAATCTTCGACGCCCTTCAAGTCTCGAAGTCTCCTGATGAGTCCTGCCAAGAAGATCGCTTCTCCATTCAAGAGTTCCATTTTTGGCAAGTCCTACCCCCTGCCGGAAAGTCCTCGATCCGCAGAGAAAGAGCAGGAACCCGATGCGGCAAATGTTGAGCCTGTTCATGAATCACCCCTCCAGGGTGTGGAGCGGGACGAAGAAAGTGAAGGCAACGATGACATGATCGTTCAAAACACGATAGATCAAGATCCGGAGGAAATGGAGGCGGACTACCCTTCAGAAGATGAGGGTCATGAGCATGACTTGATTTTGGATGCCGATATAGGTGCAGACGACCAGCCGCCATCAGACGTGCAAGAAGACCAACCTCAATATCTTCAAGAGACTGGGACCGAAGGAGACATGACACCTACCGACGATCCAGAACCGGCCTCGATCGATCATTATGATACCAGTCATGATGAGCCTGAGTCCGACGAAGAGTCTGAAAACGAGAAAGAGAGCGATTTTCAAGAGCTTGAGCTCAATGGGCAACTTGACAACAAAGAAGGTGATTTCCAGGGGCCTATGGACGTGTTCGAAGAGGAAACAGCGCCACTTGAGCACGATGCTAGTGATGAGAACGGTGAAAAGCTTGCGGAGTCAGAAGGTCATTTTGAGACGACCGAAGCAATCAACGAGCTTCCAGAGGATGTGATCCCCGATAACGGTGAGGAAGATTATGAACATGAAGAAGCTGTGACCGACACGCAAGCTGCTCAAGGTGCGCAAGAGCATGCTGAGACGTTTCAGAAGGAGTCTTCTCATGTTTCAGATGAAGAACAACTCAATTATCTGGGAGACGGCCCAGAATCCGAAGCAAACACGCCACCCGGCTCCCCATTACGCCATAACATGGCCGGGGGACTCGAGGATCCCTTTACTGACGAATACGTCGCCACTGAACCTTGGGTGATTGCACAGGAAGTGGAGGATGATGAAGAGCCAGCACCTGCTGGGGATGGCGGGTGTGACGACAATTTGGGGACAGAGGAAGATCGTACCACGACCTGCGAGACAAATCAAGGAGAATCTCTTCTGGTGTTTGATGCCACCGAAGATGACGCATCGCAGCCTCAAGCTCTTACGCCGTATGAGATCGACGAGAGAAGAGACAGCATAGCTTCTCAAAATCTGCAACATTACCTTCCATCGGCACCCTCTCCGCCGAAGCCTACTGGATACCTTGAATACCGTGACCCCGAAGGCCACACAGAGTCCATCATGGAGGATACAATGTCTGTGACTGAACCGACAACCAAATTGCCTACCCACGCTGAGAAGGAGCCCATTCCTTTAACAGAGTCTCAATTAACTCAGCGCCCAGAGAGACGCCGTAGTACTGGCCCTCGGTTTACCCTGTTGGCAGAGCAGCTCAGTGGGTGGAAAGCTAGCAGTCCAGAGAAGTCCGAAAAAGCGCGCCCACGAAAAAGAGGGGTGTTCTCGTTGGCCGGTAACCTTAAGAGACCCAGCGATGCTTTCAGCGTCACCAGTGATGTGACTTACCCAGCTCTTTCACTGGAGGAGCCCCCTCTTTCCATCGATTCGCAGGAACACCAAGTTGAAGACGAGGGCCCGACAATCTTTGAAGACCAGCATGCGGAACCAGATACAATCGAAGACGATATCAAGGGTAGTTTGGAGCATATCAGACCGCCTTTGTTCGAAATATTCGGTGATGCACAGGCGGACGCATCCAAAGGGGGTATGGAACATACCCCAGCCGCCTCAAGCAAGGGCAATAGTCCCGTATGCTCCCCTCCCTCCCTCCACGAGGCGACCATGGAAGAAGAGAAGGAAAACCAAAACATCCTTCTTCCTACACCTGCTACTCCGGCTAAGAACATTGGCAACCAGATGCATACGTTCCATACGGTGTCAAAGGTGCCTCTAAAGCCAGAGGGGCAGATATCGCCTTTGAAGATGCCCCGGAAAAGGGGTCATTCCCTTTCAACGGCTTCTCCTCTGCGCTCTTCTCCGAGAATTCGGAACATCATTGCCACCAGGGAACAGAACCTTTCCGCTTCGCCTTCCTCTCGGCCTCAGCGAGTCGCTACCCCACAGTTGAAGTCTTCCAATAGCTCCCGTGTCAGGAGGAGTGTATCCCGCCATTCTGGGGTTACTAAGGCCGCTTCCAGGTCTCCTAGCCCATCCAAGACGCCAGCACGAAACATTAGCGCTTGTGAACAGGTCCTCCGGGGGGCCGTAGTATACGTGGACGTCCATACCACGGAGGGAGAGGATGCTAGCGGAATCTTCGTCGAATTACTCAGTCAAATGGGTGCCAGATGCGTGAAGAACTGGGCATGGAATCCCCGCGCAAGTTTGTGTCCGCAGGACGAGCAGGAGCCCAAGGATGGTAGAATTGGAATCACCCATGTCGTCTACAAAGATGGCGGCGTGCGAACACTGGAAAAGGTCCGACAGGCTGGAGGTGTCGTGAAATGTGTTGGAGTCGGCTGGGTTCTTGAGTATGTCGCCCTTCTTCAATCCTTGCCGACGCGTACTAACACGGGTCTAGCTGCGAACGAGCAAACAAATGGCTCGACGAAACTCACTACGCCGTCGACAGCTCGATCATTCCACGAGGCGGCGCAAAGCGCCGAAAGAGCATGGAACCTCGAGCCCTCAGCAATGTCAATGGTACCCTCGTGAAGACCACCACTACCTCCGCATCCGCCAACAGCCGTCGCTCCGGCGCGGACTGGGACACCGTGGAAGACTTCATGCGACACACCCCACCACCACGTGAAGAATCCACTTCCTCTGCCACTCCAGAGTCCTCAAGGAAGTTCCGTCACGGCCACCCTGAAGCGGATCAGGAATACTGCCAAACCCCGAAGACTCCTGGCTCATCAGCATACGACTTTGCCAATCTTGACAGGATTGGCATGTCCCCTGCAACGCCCTTTTATCTGTCGCAACGATCCCGGCTCGTGCAGCAGACCTGTCCGGCCAAACAAACCCGGCAGGGTCTCTTTTCGACCCTGGGACAGACGACAGAATCGTCTAATCCTTTGCGCGCCCGGTTGGAAGCTGCGCGACGGCAGAGCTTGGCGTTCAAGCCCAGGATCGGAAGCCCACTTATTGAGTAACTCATTGGGTCGATATGGATGCTCTTTATATGTACCTATCATTCTTACTTGGTCTGCGGGTTGGCGTTGGCTTCACTGTTTTGTACATACCCCTTTTAAGGTTTAGGATGTCAATATTGTTTGGATCATCTTAATCTCGACCTTACACCCTTAGTTCTGCGCTTTCATAAAGGTGAATGCTCTACGAAACCTTAGACATATATTGTTTCTTTTATAAGTAACCGAGAGTATGTTTTGAGTGCCCGAAACCAAGTCCTTTGCAGAAAGCCCCATATACTCCGAAAGGCAAGATATAGAATGTAGATAGGCAGATGTTCTAGAGAGCCGCATCAACTTCGTCCATTTCGCGATAGAACCCAGCAACCAAAAACGCCAGCTCAAGAGCCTGTTTCTCGTTCAACCGCGGATCGCAGAACGTCGTGTACCGCTCACTCAGGCCCTCCTCAGTCAGACCGCCGGCACCGCCTACGCACTCGGTGACTGCCTCACCGGTGAGTTCGAGGTGCATGCCGCCGAGGAAGGAGCCCGCCGCGCGGTGGATCTTCAGCGCCTGGTGCAGCTCGGAGAGGATGTCGCTGAAGTGGCGCGTCTTGACGCCAGTAGGGGTGGACTGCGTGTTGCCGTGCATGGGGTCGCATTGCCAGACAGGCATGTGGCCGGAGGCCTGCACGGCAGCAATATGGGCGGGAAGGTGATCGGCGATCTTTTTCGCGCCGTAGCGCGAGATGAGCGTCACCTTGCCGATCTCGCACGTCGGGTTGACGACATCGAGGATGCGGACGAGCTCGTCGGGCGCCATGCTGGGCCCGATCTTGATGCCGATAGGGTTGGCGATGCCGCGGAAGAACTCGATGTGGGCGCCGTCGAGCTGGCGCGTGCGGTCGCCAATCCAGAGGAAGTGCGCGGAGGTCGCGTAGTAGTTTGTTGGCGGCGGGTGTGTGGCCGCGTCGGAGGGTGTCTTGAGGAGGCGCGTGAGGCTTTGCTCGTATTCGAGGGAGAGACCCTCGTGGCTGGTGTAGATGTCGACGGTTTCGACGCCGCGGTCGGTGTCGATGCCGACGGTGTGCATGAAGCGCAGGGCGTCTTTGACGCGGCCTACGATCTGCTCGTACTTCTCTTTGATCGATGGCGTGATGACATGGCCTAGTCCCCAGTCGAGTGGGGAGTGCAGGTCGGCCAGGCCGGAGGAGAGAGAGGCGCGGATGTAGTTCAGGGTAGCGGCGGAGTGGAAATAGGCGGAGACGAGTCGCGAGGGATCGGGTTTGCGAGATACGGGGTCTGCAGCGAAGCCGTTGATGTTGTCGCCTCGGAAGGAGGGCATCTCTACACCGTTGACGACTTCCATGGGACTCGACCGGGGCCTGTCAAGCTTGTGAGTGAGAGGGTAGAGGGGAATGAGTGCACGGAGAGACGCACTTGGCGAATTGGCCTGCAATTCGCGCAATCCGGACGACGGGTCGATTTGCGCCTGTTGACGGTTTGTTAGATGTGCGCGTCGGTGAGGAAAGCCAGTGCGGGGGTACCCCAGATTAGGACCAAGCTCATCTGTAGGAGGAGCTTGACTTTGGCTTCAATCATGTCTTGGTTACAGTAGTCGAACAGTTCGGCGCAGTCTCCTGTAGTACGAGATGCGGTCAGGTGTGGCTTATGTGAGAGTGAGACGCAGAGGGGACGGTACCTCCTTGAAGGACAAAAGCCTTGCCGAGGGCGACATTCTTCAAGTGCTTCTTCAAGCTGACAATCTACGAGGGTGAGTAGATGTCTTTTGCGGCCGGATGTGAGCTACATACTTCTTGCGTGGTGACTAGTGGGGGTAGCTTTTGTAATTTGGCCAGCGCGGCATTGACACCCTCGGCATCTTCATAGGCAACATCCTGCTTGATGGGTTTGGTGGCCCAAGCTAAACATGTCAGTAAGTCGAAGGAAGAGCGCAAACAAGCGACTCACAGCCAGGCGCCCAGTCAGCTGTCATAGTGGTGGGGGGGGGATCGGCGTGGGTGGACAGATCGATAACAACCAGGGACCCGATGGGAGAAGAACGAGCGGTTTGAGGCCAACCTGGGCTCGCCAGAAGAGAACGCAGACGAGACAACCGGACCGAGTCAGACGGAGAATCAATTGACAGCAAAGAAGAGAAGAAGGAGAAGAAAAGAATGAAGCAAACAAGAGAAACAAAAAAAAAGAAACTCTAAACGGTTACCCGCGGCCTGAGTCATCGACTATGCCCGATTAGGCAGGAAGCGTGACCTCATCTCTCCAGCTCCCTTACTTCCATCAACACGCACGCTTGTCTTGTCTCGCAATTACCCTTCCTCGATCTACACCCCTCACTCACACCATGTCTGACCCCATCCCATCCGCTGCTGCAGACCCCGATGCCACGCATCAGCATCTCCCCGCCAATGCGGAGGACCGTAAGGCCGCCGCGGCACTCTCCTCCCTCACTACAACCGAGATCACCGCCGACTCAGCTGCGAAGCTGCCCTCATCGACCGACCAGGAGGCGCTGGGGAAGGCCATGAGTCGGCTGGAGATTGCTGCAGGGCATGGTACAGTTAAGAAGCCGACCAGTGACGCCCAAAAGAAAGAGGCCGAGGTGGTCAAGAAGAAGGCTGTCAAGGTTTCATCCGAGGATGTCAATCTCTTGGTACGTTGTTCGCATTATGAGGCATATACTTCCGATAATGACAGGCTTGACGGGGAGCAGGTCGACCAGCTGGATCTGAACAAGATCAGAGCGACGGAGCTCCTCAAGTTGCACGATGGCGACGCCAAGAAGGCCATCAAAGCATTTATTAACCCCGCGGTTGGAGCGTAAGGAGACAACACATTTGGTTGGGAAAAAGGGTATGTATGAATGACGGCATGAATTATGAACACTGCAGATAAATGACTGTTACGAAACAATGCAATTGCTTTCCTAAACCTCTATCAAAAAGACGTATCTCATAACTCTCATGGCCTAGGTTCCAACTCCAGGCGTCGAGACCCGTATCTCGGATCTAGATGTATATATACTTGCTGACAAGACTTAGTCTTCTTCCTCCGGTTCTGAAGGCTTCTCGATCCCTCCACCTTCGTAGATCTTCCACAGAAGAAGCCAACCCACCAACGCCTCCACCGCCAGGAACCACCAGATTCCGCCAACAAGGTTCTCCTTGAACCCCAAACCCAATCCCCAGCCGCCGACGAACGGGCCGAGCGTGCGCGCCCCGCTCGATATACTCTGCGCCACGCCGTGGACGGTGCCCAGCACCGACGCATCAGTAACACTATTATTGACGAGGATGATTGCCGCAGGCAGGGAGAACGTCCGCGAGATGACCTGGAGGCCAACAACGACAGTGAACGCAGGCCATACAAGCCATGGGTACCGCGGAATCAACACCAGGAACGGCATCAGCGCATACGCCAGAGGCGAGAAGGGCAAGAAAGCCCGGAACGACGTGAGCGTTCCCAGCCGGGACTGCACTTGCGGATACACCAGGATCTGCAACGGAAGACCGATGACCCCGATGATCGCGGTTGCAAGACCCACCCGAGATGAAGGCAGGCCGAGGCCGCCGCCGAAATGAATGCCATGCTGGCTGCCTTCTGGGGCTCGCGGAGCGGAGAGGAAGACGAACGTCATGGCGTTGAAGGCGCTCGTGTGGAACGCCAGGAGGAAGTGCGCCAGCAGAGTCAGCAGAACATTTGGCGTCCATACTTGCCGGAAGGGAGGCCGCTTCTGACGGGGCCGAGCGCGCACGCGGGTCGGGCTAGGCGGTAGAGACCGACTAGCGACGCTGCCGTCGATATACAGAGACTCGTCGTCTGCATCAGTGATCAGTGGTCGGTAGTACCGAGGCACACGGCGTCGCGAGAGGTTCTTGGCCAGTGCCCGGCCCAGTTTGCGACCCCAGTCGTGTCGATATCGCGCCACCTCATGCGTCTCCTCTAGCCCGAGGAAGACCGCCACCAGCGACATGAAAATGAACATGGCACTGAGGAGATTGGGCAGTGCGAACGGCCAATGCTGCATCCAATCCACGCCGTCCGCGCCTCCAAACACAGACCCAGGGCCAAAAAGATGCGGGTAGTTTCTGACCGGATCAGCCAGCATTCCACCCAGGACTGGACCAATGATCACTCCAATGTTGAAGCACATGGGCAACAGCAAGAAGGCCCGCGATTGATATCTAGTATCCCGGTCAGCTCCACGCCTGACAGCTCCACGCCTGACAGCGCCCACCACAGCAAGCACTCACTTTTTCTCCTGGATGATCTCCGCGATCATCGTTCTCATCACGCCAACATTACTATTCAACACCCCTCCAAACGTCCTAAACAAGACCGCAGCAGCAAACGACCGGGAAAACCCAAAGCCCAAACACGAAAGACACGTGCCCAGCAGACCGATCATCAACACGCGTTTGCGACCCATCCACTCCGCATCCGCGAGCCGCCCCCACCAGACCGCGGTCAGGAACTGCGCGGCGGTAAAACATCCCTGGAGGATACCCGCTTGCGCGGAGATCGTCGAGTCAGGCAGCGACGGGTTGAACGACCGGAGTTGGTAGAACATGTACGCCTGCAGAGAGGTCTGGGTGAGCGGCTCGGACAAGCGCGCAAACGTCAGAATGGCCAGTTGACCTTTCTTTGGTAATGAGGCCCATGTTACGGGCTTCTCACTGGCGGACTCGGGCGCGCCTTCGTCGTCGCTGATATCATTATCGTCGCTGTCGCTCGGGGTATTGATAGACAGCGGTCGGGGGTTGGCAGTGATGGCCGGCGCGGGCGCTAAGAATCGCCTGTGGTCAGGGTCTCCTTCGCAGATGACGGTGTTGGCGCTGTCACCGTCGGTATCGTCGTGCTGGTTGCGATCTCGGGACGTTCCGTCCGCGGGACGATTTATCTCGGCCGAAATTGGGTCGACATGGTGCATACGATGCGGTAGTGTATCAGGTTGCTGAGAGAACGGCATCAACAAGACAGTGTTAATCAGGGAAAACTGGCAAGAAAGAAAAGAGGAAAAACAGTGAGGTCGAGAATGACGGTGGCGAGGTTCACTCCGGAAAGAGGAGAAAAAGAGAGTTTGGGGGAAAGAAGTCCGAACCTGGTCTGTGCGAGTTCGGATATATCGGACTAGAACTACAGATCAACGCATGGAATGAATGGGTGCACTTCATGATATTACCCGATAACAACGCATCCGGTATCCAACTCAGGAGAAAAACAAACACTATAATAATCGATCCTATTGTAAACACCGATGCGACAGTCGCAAATGTTGAAACCCAAAGACTGCAAACACCCAGAACCATCAAATACAGCTCTCTCCCACCATAATCAGTTGCGCTGACTGCCGCCAGACCGGCCGGTCATGTCCATTGTACTTTCGATGCCCTCCCAGGGAAGCTCCTCGTCGTCTTCATCGTAGTCGGCGCCCACGTTCTTCTGTGAAGACTTGTCAGTCGTCGTGGTCACGTCGGCGGTCCGGTTGCCTCCCGCATCGATACCAATCGACTGCAATGTCATCTCCATTTCCTGTTCTGACATCTCATGGCCGCTCTGCTTCTGGCCTTCGAGTACATCATACA
This sequence comes from Aspergillus aff. floccosus IMV 01167, assembly GCA_001931935.1. NCBI lineage: Eukaryota > Fungi > Ascomycota > Eurotiomycetes > Eurotiales > Aspergillaceae > Aspergillus > Aspergillus aff. floccosus IMV 01167. Next base: position 158,083 of record MSJE01000232.1, on the reverse strand, counting down.
AAGCATAGATTTGATCCGCTTTCATGTCGATGTCTTTCAGGATCTTTTCGATCTTGGTACCAAGAGATTTCCTCTGTCTCTTGCTCAAGGATGCATCCAACTTATTGTATGCCCCTTGATAGGTCACAAGCTGCATCTTCAAGTGAGACAGTTCATCCTCCAAAGCCTTGAGCACAGTGGCAAGTGCCACTGCTGGAGGCTGTGCAGGACGTAACGTGGGATCTTCATTGTACGGAGAAGGCTCCGGCATACGTTCAGAGACAGGAATGGGCTTCGGGATCTTGACGCTTTCCCGGGTGTGGTCACAAGTAGCACCAGGGATCGAACGCTTGCACACCGTGCAGTTCTTTCCATTATGCTGAGTAGCACTGTCGAGGGCGCGCTGCGCCGATTCTGGCAGCCGGCCAGGATTCTCGGCGATGGCATCTGCATGGTGAAGGGTAATGTCAGGTAAAATAAATGCGGACGTCATGTCCTCCACGGCATGCCGCCGCCGGCGAGGCGTCGCAGCATGATCCGAGTGGCGTCTTTGGCGGATAATCGGGACGGACAAGCTGTCCTCATTCTCCGCGGCACTGACTTTGGAGGTAGCCGTCACGTCACCCATCGCAGACACAGGTCGACTAGGGATCTCCTTGGTGTCCTTCATAGAGGATTTCCGAGGAAGAGCGGCCTTAGTAGTGCTTCTGCGAGTGGAGCTCTCGGTATCATTGGCGGTGTACTCTTTAGCGGTGTTGGAAACACGTCGCTTCCGAGCCAATCGCTCCTCCTCCAACGTCTTCCGAAGCTGGGCAATTTCACGTTCCTGTTTCGGTCAGTATGATAACACCATCAGGGGCAACCTTGACTTACATCGACAAAGCTGAGGAAGGTCACGTCTTTCTCAGTTCCAGAAGACTTCCTCGTATTTCCAGTAGCTTCAGCATTAGACTCCACGGGCTCAGTGACGTCAATTTCCTCCACAACGACCCTCTTGACACGTTGCTTGCCAGTATTTGACTTTTTGGACTGCGGCCGAGACTCATACTTGTCCGATCGGGACACTGCAAGGCCCTTCGAGCGCGGTAAATCAATTGAGAACAACTCCTCATCTGCTCGCTCCTTCTCCAGTCTGGAGATCTCGCGGTCGACTTGATTGGACACCATTGCGCGAGACTCCTCCCGGCGACCCGACTTGGAACGCGAGCGCGAACTCTTCTTAGGGAGTTCTTTAGTTCCACGGCTCACGGTCGCGCTCTGGCGGGTGTCGGTCTGGCTATCATCGGTGCTCTCCTCGGTTGCAGATGTTTGCCCTGATTCCAAGGTCTCTTCACGATTCTTGGATGCAAACGAAGCCAATTTAGTCAACTGAGCCTTCAACTCTGCGATCTCTGCTCGAAGATCCTCATTTTCGGCTTTGAGGTCTTGCGATTCAAGATAAGCAATGCCCAGCTGAGAAACGGCCATGTCACGCTCGCGGCTCAGCTTCTTCAACGCTGCCTCTTGAATCTGGGACTTGCGCTCAATGATGTCCAGCTTGTTCTGCAGAGCGAGGTTCTCTTCTTCCAGTTCTGGTACAAGTCAGTATGGTAGATGGCACATTGATGGATGATATGCTTACTTTGGTTTTCCAAACCGCTGTCTCTCCGATAGGCTTCTCGTTCCATATCATACTTGGTGCGACCCTGTTTATCCTTACGGGGTTTCCCGGCCTTCAGAGCAGCATTCTCATGCTTCACTTCCTCGATCCTCCTTTCCGCATCGGCCTTAGCCCTCTCCAGCTCGGAGACCTTGTCCTGAAGTAGCCGCAAGGACACGAAAAGAGCCTTCTCATCTTCCGGGATTGGCACAGCATCCAGGGGCATATGTTCACGGGTCAAAGACACTTCGGGGATATCATGCGGGGGAGATACAAATCGCGTGGTGCGCGCCCTGTTTTGGCGCGAGAAGACGGGTGTGCCGTCCTCATAAACACCCGATACCAGCTCCGACAGGTTGGGTAGATCGGGGAGGAGGAATGACTGCTGCGTGCCGGTGTCACCCGCAGTGCTGACGTTACGGGAGTTCTTTCCCCTCCGCATTTCCCGGGCGTAAGCCTCCTGCGACGCCCTCTCCACTGCATCGACCACCTGATGATGCAAGTTCGCGTTACCAAAGCGCGTAGCACGCGTGTTGCTAGCAACCGCAGCAGGACGCTCATCGCCGAGAAAAGAGCCATCGTATGAGTCGCGGACCTTGGCATGCATCTCAGAGAGTGTCCTCCGCTGATCCCTGCGGTTGGATTTGGACTGGGGATCGATGTTCTCTTTGTGAGCAAGGCTGGCTTGTCTCAACTGAGCGTCTTTGCGGAGATTCTCGCTCACGGCGCGTCGTGACGTGTTGCGCATTGCGGATTTTTGGGGGGTGTTCGAGGTCGGGTAGTCGAGACGCACGGCAGGTGAGGAGGAGCGAACGCTGTTTTCAATGCTGATGTAGGAATTGCGCGAGTCGTCCAGACGACGCGTCGGCTTTGTGGGACCCCGCCCTAATTCAATGGAGAACTCGTCATCGCCGTGGTCGCCCTCCTCCTCGGAGGTGCCGATCTGGGAGAATTCGGGAAAGTAGCGTTCGAGCATGGAAGAATTGATGGCGTAGTCGGGCTCTTCTTGGTCGGAGTTATGGTTCTGCTTTCTGGCGTTGCTCTTCATGGCTGGAAGTTTGGGGCTGTCCTCGACTTCTCTTGTAGACGCGAGGGCTTCGTGTTCGGGGTCGAAGTCGGAGCCGAACGACGCGAAGCTGTTTCCCGTGACGTCGCGCGACATGTTGAGAGATGACGCGAGACAAAGTAGTTGAGGGAAGAGATGTGATTGTCCGATCAAATCCTCTCTGACATTAATGTTGGGGTCAACGTTGTGGTGTTATGGTGCAAGTTGGAGAAGACGAGGTGGGTTGTTTATGAGGCGCGTCGGTCACTGCGGCTCGGAAGTTGCAGCAGGAAGCGACGACACCACCCTCGGGGGAATCCACAAGAACGTAGATAATCGGAAAATAGGATGTAATGAAGGATCAGCACAATGGCCCTAATCACATATCACACTGAGGAAAATGTCGGGAAGAGCTGGTGGGAAGAAAATAATGAGGAGGCTGGGGTTTTGGTCAGTGGTTTGGTCTGGTTGTTGTTGATTTGTTTACGTCCTGGTGGATCGGAGGACAGACCGCCTTCCGTTCTACGGTTCCACGTTCGGGTACCCTACCACATCATAGGAACAATCCCAATCCAGGGATCTATACCACACAAAATCAGAATCAACGCTGTCAGTCTTATTCACAAGTATGTTCAGCTGCCTCCCAGTTTACCATAGTCCTCTTTATACACATACACAGATTAAAAAAGCAAAAGTTCCCGCCTCCGAACGCCTTGCTACTTAGATGATAATGAAATGCGGTCATAAAGTTGTAGAAGTGAAGAAATGACGGGAGGAAGAAAATGCAAAGGTCGTAATGTCGTGCATTCCCGCTCGGTTACTCCAAAACGAAAACATGGTTTAGATGCAAGTAGATAATTGCGTAGCCCGGGTTATGAGGGTGGTGGGGTTGTATGAGGTGTGGTAGAGTCTCCGGAAGAGATCTCCTGGACTCCATGCTGGGGCGAAGTTCCCGGGGAAGTAGGGGCATTGCTGACGGGGCTCGCGGCGTCAATGTGGATCGTGGGAAGCACTGTCAGTTCGCGTAGACGAGGCACATGTTCCCCTCGGTCGGCAACAGGGCTTTCGTACGGCGGAGCTTCACCCCAGTCTAGATTATCATAACTGGGCGGAGGAATGTGATGTGCGCCGACGTCGCCTTCCTCTGGTTCCGAAAGAGAGGGGCCTGCAGAGTGAGAGGAGCGCGCATGAGAGTGTATACGCGTCAATCCATCCGTTTCCGAAGTACCGCTGGCGGCCGACTGGACAGATGAATAGGATTCGCCCCGGGAATGCATATTCGTCAAGGTCGCGGTCGATGAGCGATTCGGTCCATCGGTACTCACCCCTGCGGCATTGGGCAAAAGCGGGTGACGGTCAGAATCGGTCGAGCTGACCCGGACACGGGATCCGTCATGTCGGACGTATCCCAGCTCCGCGTAGCTAACACTTGAGATCCTTCTGTCGCGTCCACGGGATTGCTGCTCTGCAAGGGCCGCTGTGGAGCTCAAATTCGACGTGCTGCCAGTGGCCGACGAGCGACTCTGGGTGCGTGCTCGACTCTGTATCCGAAGCTGTTCGAGACGGACAAAGTCACCCCGCTCGCGAGCTTCCCGACGCTCGCGACGTCGCTCCTCCCGTTCCGCCAGCTCCTGTCGTCGTTGTTGACGAATCTGGTATAATGATTCCATCAATTCCTCTCTGCGAGCCTCCTCTTCTTCCGCGGTCTCGGGGAACTCGACAACGACATCCATGCCCCCTCGTTCTCCTTCGCGTGCGATGACTTGCTCTGTTGGCTTGGGGCTGGAGGAGTAGGGAGGGAGCGTAATCACCGACCGCACCGAGGTATCACGACGGACAGTGACATTAGTATTCATCTCCGATCCTTCTGCGGTGGTGTTCGTCGAGGTACCATCCTCGTTCCGGTTGATTGCGGTCTCATTAGGAACTTGGCCATACGACGCCCCGCCCCATCTATTCCACTTGTCCTTTAGATATTTTCCCGGGATATATTTGGGGCGACAGTTCATTCGGCGGAGAGTGCGTAGGGCGAAGTAGGATAGTAGGATGACGCCGAGGGCAAAGATGATCACAGCGGCACACTAAAAGGCCGACGGTCAGTGACGGAAGCGCAAGTTTGACACGTGACGGAAAGAGACACTCACAATGACAAAGGTGTTCGTTTTGCTCCCATTCTTCGAGCCTGGGTCGTTTTTCCCCGTGTCGGACGCATTATTCTGACGGGTATCGAACCTGTGAAGATCTTGGGGGGGAAGATACATGTTGGTCGAACCCGGAGAAGGTCAACTGGAGTAGTCGAACCGTCTGTCGGGACATGCAGCAGAGATAAGGAGTGGTATTGATTCGCAACCCCGATCAGATGTATATAGTAAGGAAGCTGGAGGTTTGACCGGCGGGTGGAAAATGTCAGCCTGGAAACCTAAGCTGTAGCGGAAAAGGCGGATGAAGTGGCCAGGCCGGGGAAGGTCTCGGCGATGATCAGAGTGGCATGGGTTGCAGGACAACGACAAAGTCTATGCAATGAGTGCCCCGATCATAGGTTGGATATATATGCATGCAGCTGGGGGAAAGAGGGAGAGTCAGGCTCATGACCACGAATCTGGGAAGATGTAGAGAAAGATCGAAGCGAAAAGGAAGGATGGAAGCTGATGGAGCAGTCAAAGAACGGATCAATGCAAGACAAACAGTCCCAGACCACTAAGAGAGCGGCTTCGGGAGTGATTTCATGGTCAACTAATCAGGCGCTGGGAAGAGTGGAAGCAATAGTGAGCGATGGGTCTTCGAGGCCGATCGTCTTCGAATGATGTGGCTGGGCGGGAGGGAAGGCTGGAATGTTGGCTATTCCCTGGTGGAGAGATACGGAGTATTTCTAGAAGTCCCTGTTGAGTGTTGTTCATCTGTTATTATTACAGTCCGGGTGTCTAGATTCTGTCCAGAGAACACTGGATATTAGAATAATAAGAAAAAGTGATCTGAATGAAATTTATCTGAATCGACGGCGGTTATTTTTAGAACACACGATGCCAGGCCCTATGCGCCTTATGTAATCATCCCGGCTGTCACCAGCAGATCGACATTATTATAGCTTCTAGATAAGGTAACCCTATCCATTTTATGAACCTAATCAAGCAATCAGACACAACCAATCCTACAATCCTACGAGACAATACTTGAAGTGATGAACATGAGGAGTCCCAACTGATGGACCTGTCATACAATGGTTCTTTGATCTAAACATGCTCTATGGTTCACTGGTCCACTCAGTAACCCAAGAAGTGCCTAAACTCTGATATATTGCTTATTCAATGGCATTATACAACACCACTAGGGCTGTAACTAATCCAAAGTCTTTTACAAATCATTGTCTATTAGGCTCTTAGATTCATGAACATGCCCTTTGTATCCCTCATTGACAAGCCTTCTTTTCTGAATTCATTTTGTGACAGAAGATGAACGCCCTCACCCGCCTCGGATTTAAGCTCTCACGCCGGAGATAGGCCTGTCAAGCCCGCAACCCTGAACTTTCCCAACATAGAACCTACCTTACCTTAGCTTAGCACATGCCACCTTCTCTCCCTGCCAATCGAAAGCTTACCGTCTTCATCCCTCTAACCCCTATCAGCGCTCCTCACATCAACCACCACCACCACCACCACCTCCTCCTCCCGTCATCATGTCGTGTCCCGACTGCTTCAGTGGCCATGTGCATCAGGGCACTCCTAAGGGCCAAGTGACCAAGCTCCACGGACTGGATGTTTACGTTGTTGAGCCCGCTGGAGGGTCTGACGGTGTCACCGGTATCATCATCATCATTCCTGATGCCTTTGGATGGAACTTTGTCAACAACCGTATCTTGGCCGATCATTATGCCGAGAAATCAAAGTATAAGATCTATCTGCCTGACTTCATGCATGGTACGTCTCCTACCTCGGTGTTGAATCCAGAAGATGCTCTCGACATGTTCACTGTCTTTCACTAGGACGCGCCGCTCCCGCATGGCTTGTTGACACCATGCGTGCGGTCCTGAAGACCGATACCCTCTACGACTGGTTGACCAAACCGTGAGCGACCAAGATCCAGAACACTAACATCTGCTCACTATCGTGATTTAGTTACCATGTGGCATGCGCCCTCGCAGCCTTTGTTCCTTTCATTTATTACAATAGCCCTACCAAATCCTGGCCGACCGTGCAGTCCTTCTTCGCCGCGGTCCGTCAAAACGAAGGTGCCCAGCTACCCATCGGAGCCGCTGGTTTCTGCTGGGGCGGCAAACACACCGTCACTCTCGCGCAGGGGGCTGAGGCTAACGGCCAGCTCTTGATCAACGCTGGGTTTACCGGTCACCCCAGCCTGCTGGACATTCCGAAGGACATCGAGAAGATCTCGATCCCCGTGAGCTTCGCCTTGGGCGAGCATGACAACGTAATTAAGCCGACTCAGATCGCCCAGATTAAGCGTATTCTGAATGAGAAGGAAGAGAACGTGAGTAGTGAAGTGAAGATGTATTACGGTGTTGGTCACGGCTTCTGCGTGAGAGCGGATACCAAACTGCTGGATGCGGATAGACAAGCGACCGAGGCAGAGAATCAGGCCCTGGCTTGGTTCAATCGTCATTTCGCGGACTTTTCATCCTGAGAGATGTTTCGTACGGAAAATGGATGCATTCATGTCATGTTTTCTGTTCTCCGGCGATTTAGTCGCTCGGTGTATTTTCTCTTCAGCTAATGTCTTCCAATTCCCCCTATGTCTGTTTGCAGAGCAAACCGTATGAAGCTTTGTATTTGGCGCAGCCCTGTTCTAAAACAACCACGTTGTCTGCAATTTCCATCATCTCCTGTGCATGAGTAATAATAATGACTGTCAGCCCCAGTTGCGCCGCAACGAGCCGCTGCACCGTATTTCGAATGACGTCTGCACTGGCCGGGTCAAGGGCAGATGTAGCCTCATCCAAGATTAAGATCTGTGGTTGTCGAACCAAAGCTCGGGCAATCACTATCTGCTGTGCCTGGCCGCCCGACAAACCAATACCCCCATCCCCGATGACGGTACGATACCCCTGTGGAAGCGATGAAATGAATTCATCGATACCAGCGGCCTGGGCCGCGGCGCGCACATTGTACGACGAGCTCATAGGGGAACCTTCGCCCAGGCCGTAACATATATTGTTGTGGATGGTCCCGGAGAATATCGTAGGCTGTTGTGACACGAGGGCCACGGACGAACGAACTGTAGGGATGTGTAGTTGCCGAATATCGATTCCGCCGAGCAATATACTCGGGCCCCTACCTGTCGAAGGAGGGGTCTCGTAGAGACCAAGTAATAGCGAAGCTATGGTGGATTTCCCTGAGCCTGATTGTCCCACAATGGCTGTGCACGATCCCTTTGGGATATCGACCGATATGTTCTTCAGCACAGGCGCATCAGGACGCGATGGATAGTGGAATTCTAAATCGGTGATTTTCACCGGGGCGACTTTTGAGATGCTCACGGTGCCCATGTATTCATGGGAGGATCTCTCTGGGAGATTGACCAGTCGTAAGAGCCGAGTTCCCATATCTCGCGATGAGCTTATTTGAGGGACTGCGCTGGCGTTAGTATACATGGCTGTGGTATGTAGATTGGGAACTCACTCCACGAAAGGACAATACTGGCATATCCAATGCTAAACAGGAGCATTGAAAACACCGTTGTGATGTCCTGCACCTTGTATTCCTCCGAAGAGACTAGAATGGTGCCATAGTAGAACACCAACGCTGTATGTCAGATTAGTGGTAGTGCAATACAACGACAGATGTGTGGACCCCGACATACCACTGATGAACATGACCATAGACTCGACGAGCCCGAAGAGAAACCCCGTATAGAATGCCTTCCTCAATCCCACAGCGGTACATGCGGCCGCAGCTTTCAAATACTTCTTATGAAAGAACGGTTCCAGCGTCAACGTCCTGACCGTACGGATTTCCGCGAACGTCTCGGTGAATATCTCACCCGCAACGGTCCCAGCCTCATTACACCGTCTCTCCCACAGCTCGGTCGTCCCCTCGAAGCCTCTGGTTATCGCGTAAATGACAGGGCCGCAAGCTAAGGCAATGAGCGTGAGCTTCCAGCAAACAGCAAGACTCCATATGATAGCCAGGACGCTAATCGTGACTGCTAGCAGCACAAAACCTCCAAATCGGCCGACAATATTTCGCATTTCCTCTGCGTTTTGACCAAGGCAGATGGTTATCTGGGACGGGGCGTTCTCTTCTTCTTCGAACCACTTCTTGGGTTGGTCGAGGACCCTACGGAAGGCCTGCTTTCGGAGAGAATCCACCCACGCCTGGCCGACTAGCTCGAGGTAGTAGTGCATGAAGTAGGAGACAATGCCGTCTCCTATCGAGACTGCAAGGACTACCAATGCCCATTTCATGGCGCTGGAATGCGTGTTGTAGAACGTCTGGAGCAGTTGTGACAGGCAGTAAGAAAATCCTGGAGTCGCGCATGCGTGAGCTAACGTGCATATGCAGCCGAATAGGAGGCAGAGACGTTGTCTCAGATTTAGGCTCGGTATGATCGTTAGCATGATCTGGCCTAGGGAGGTTGAGTGGCGTTCTTTCAAGAGGCGGTGCGAGTTCATTCGCCGTTGTAGATATCTAGATGTCCTTCTGCGGCACGTGTGGGCTATTGATGGACGGTAATCGGGTCTTGAGTGTTGGTATTTGACTTTTGAGCCATTCATTTGGATGTCATCCAATTGTATGCCGGGTGGGCAGATGCCCGGACATTCGTGCTTCTTGTTTTGCCTTAAGCGTCCAAACTCCGGGTCCGACCTCGAACGGTCAGCACGAACGTGGTTCGCTTTATGATTCTCTGCATGAGTTCTCGCCACGTTTGACAAGGCCTTTTTCCGAACAGCAGCATCATCAAGGCTATCAGTCGAGCTTGTGGAAGAGACGTCAGAAGATATCCAAGTATCCTTTTCAGCGACATTCAACTCAGAGTGACGACCCCCCTTGACATGCTTTGACGGGACTTGTTTCTCATGGGAAAAGTACTTCTCTGTTCCTGGTCTTGTCTTCACTTCATCTAGAAACCCAGCATGGACAACGGAACCTTGTTCCATGATGTAAACAAAGTCGTGCTCCCGGATCTGCGACATGTCATGAGTGATGATAAGCGTGGTCTTCCCTTTGCGCCACTTGCGAATAGCCTTCATAACTTCGACGCGATTTGCACTGTCCAGTGCACTTGTGGGTTCATCCAAGATCAGAATCGGGGTGTCCCTCAACCTGGCTCGCGCGATCGCGACCCTCTGCCTTTGTCCGCCACTCAGAAAGTTACCACCATGGCCAACACAGGTATTGATTCCATTCGGCATGTTGTCGATAATACTCTGCAGCATGGCCAATTCGACGCAGTCATTGACATCTTCTTGTCGGACTTGCTCGTAGTCCCGCCGGCCGAAGGCGATGTTCACGAGAATGGATTCATTGAATAGGACGCTGCGCTGTTCAACCACGGTGATATTGTTTCTGATCCAGTTTATATTGAGCGTCTGGATTGGATTGCCGTCTATCAGGATCTGGCCTGATGTGGGCAGGTAGAAACGCGCAAGGAGCTGTCCAAGCGTACTCTTCCCAGAACCGCTTCTTCCAATAAGAAAAGTTGTCTCTCCGGCTGGGAAGAAGAAGTTTGTCTTGTTGAGACGCAGTTTATCCGGTTGAGACGCGTATGCAAAGGATAACTAGACGTTAAAGCGTCAGCATGTGTAAAACTATCTGGTCTATTCTTGAGCTTACTCACATTGCTCACTTCAATGTCTCCTTCGCAATAACGCGGGTAAGCCACACCCTTCATCTCACCTGCGGCTTTATTCTCCGAGTTCAAAGTTAAGATGCTCGCTAACGACGAAGCTGCAAGCTTCCCCTTCTCCAAAAGGATTACTTGCGGCAACACCAGTTCAATCGACTGAGCGGCGGACAGACACGCCCAAAAGGTCCTCAGAACATCGCCCGAGGAAAGTCGGCCAGACCTTGCCAAAGCACCTCCATACCAGAACCCTTGGACAAACATCCCAAACATCATCAGTCGCACGACCGAGATCTGGAACGCGTTAAGACGGGCATGGCGCAGGTACTCAACTGCCGCCTTCTCAACCTTACTAGCAAAGCTTTGGGCCTCGATGGCCTGTCCGTTGAGACACTTCACCGCATCAATCGCGGAAGTAGTGCTGTTGACGACTTTGGATGCTCCTGACAGTTCGTCTTGTTGTGCTTCGACGCTCGGTTTCATCTTTGTGGACAAGAACGAGACGATACCGGAGAATATGGGAATGCCTGCCAGCGTAACGAGCGACAAGTTCCAGGAGGTGTAGAAAGCCAGGCCGAGGGATGTGATTGTCCGAAAATAGTAATGTAGCACTAGACCTAGAGGTTGTGACGTCGCCATGTGCAATTCATGGAAATGCCTGTCGCCGTCAGGGCTCAGACACAGGACAGAGTTATTGCGGGTGGAGACTCACGCTTGAACACCAGACAAAAAGGTCCTGGGCCCATCTTGTAAGCTCTCGAACCATTCTTGGTCCTTTCTCAGCAATCCCTCGAACAATATGCAGCGTGCATTGGCAACTTGAAGCTCCCCAAGGATCACGAAGGCGATGAAGTAGAGCCCGTTGAAGAGCCAGCCCCCGACTCCTATACCAGCCAGGGCGACGCAAAACTTGGCTGTCGTCTGAGTTAATTCTTGAGAGGACACGACTCCTCCTCCGAAAAGTGTGAACGCATTGAAGATATCACCTAGTACATAGGCAAACGCAGGAGTCGCGAGGCTTGCAATGAACGCGAAGACAATACCTAACGCCAGCGTTGAGATATGCTTCTTCGTTGTAAAACTGAATAGTGCTATCCAACTGGGTTTCCAACGCAGGAAGCGTTTAATGCCATTAAAGAGGCCCATTTTTGGGATGTTTCTGGGTGTGATGTTGTGGTAGAGTCATGAATGTTGACCCGAAACATGTTATCGTGGGATGAGCTGAGCAGAGTATATCCATCTGTTGTCAACTTGTATTACTGCAAGTGATCAAGACTGAAACACACAAAGAACAAGGATTGATGGGTGGTTTGGTGGTTTTAAAACAGAAGAACAATTGATGCCCAGAGGATAAGGGAGAAGAGTCTAAATGCGGTAATATTGAAGAATCTCGGGGAAGCCATTGTTCTCGCCACACCCCGCCATCCTGCTATCACCATGCAATCAATGCATTCCACTAGCCTCCCCAAACGGTATGTACATGGTCATGTCCAACTCAACAAGCCTTAAAAATAAAAAATCAAGTATGTCGGAAGAATCAAACACCCCGCTACCAGTGACCCAGACAATGTCAACACTACCTGGGTTACACTCATCAGGCAACATGACAAGGCCGCTGCTCAATATCCATCCTGGTGCGTCTTGCTCACCAAGGAATCAATTGGTCTCGGCACTAGCGCAGTCGGCACTTGGGTATCATCTCTCCCTTAACATAGCAAACTGATATGATTCGAGGTGGACGGTCTATATCTATTTCTGCTGAGCCTTTTCGTAGATCCAGTCGTTCAGTCCAGCTCGGTTTCTGCGAATGTCAGAGTATGTCCTCCTTTGGGGCCACAAACATAACCTACCTGGCGATTTCAATAGCGTAGAACTGCATGCGCATAGCTGTTGCGTGTTAGCGACCCATCACCGACGCAACCCAAACTGACGGAATCACTCACCAAAAATCGTGGTATCTTTGTCGTATTCGACCTTAGGGCTGGATCGGAGCATCGTTCCAAAGTTGAAGTCGTTGATCTTGCCCTCGTACTGGTTGATCCAGTTGCGCCACTTCTCCTTACCCTCCTTGCTCTTCATCTGATCTTCATCAATGGTCGCGGCAGGGTCGAAGTCGGGGAACTCCTTCATGAAGTGCTCGTGAATCTCGTCGTCCATCTTGGTCAGTCGGAGCTTGGAGCCGGGGACCTTCTCCAGAATCGACCAGTATGTCATCAGGTGCTCGACGGCTGGATTGGGTTAGTACGAGCGGGGAATCAAATGGATGATTTCGCATACCCTTGACGGCAAACTGCTTCTCCATCTAGGACAGAGTTAGTACTAGAAACCCGCGCATTCTCGGAAAGAGAGAGCACTTACATCCTCCAAGTTCTCCGCGGTCTCGGGATCGAAAGGCTTCGACATTTTGGTGGTTTTGCGGGGAAAGCTTTAATAATTCAAAGTGAGATAAATGGGTATATGGTATGAACTGCGTAGATCCAAAAAGCTGCGAAGTGTGGAGAGTATATAAGTTGTTGATGAAAGTTGCTGCTTGAAGAATTGCCCCGCGATGACTTTTTTTTCTGCCGGGCGGGAATCTGGTGCCAACGACTGGACGCTTCCAGCAGGCCCCACCGCCTTCCAATCTGTACGTCATCCGGTTCGCCAGTTGGCGCTCACCCATAGAACTGGAATAGATCTGGTCAGCAGTGCCCCGCTCGGGCTGCGTACGGCCGCCGCCCCCGCATACCATCACAATCCATCTCCTCGTCTCATCTTTGCCCCGAACAGTCTCAAAGTCTTTTAATATAATTCATACTCTCATCATCATGGATCGCTCTAACAAACCCTCCGCCATTGGCGTGGGAACATCCCTTCCTCAACCGACCATTTCGTTCCGCGATAACACCGTCGAAGCTACCCTGCCCAGCGGGGAGTCCGTCACCGTGCATCTCTACGGCGCGACAGTCACCTCCTGGAAACTCGCGAATGGAAAAGAACAGCTATTCCTGAGTCAGAAAGCGCATCTGGATGGTTCCAAGCCCATCCGCGGCGGGATTCCCGTGGTATTTCCGGTACGTCCGCTGCCACCGGGCCTCAAACATCAAGTTGGCTGACGGAGTTCGTTTGGATATGTAGGTCTTTGGCCCTCCGCCGCAGAACCACGCGACATCTGCGCTTCCGCAGCATGGGTTCGCCCGCAACTCGACTTGGGAGTTTCTAGGAAAGTCGTCGTCGGAATCGCTGGGTCGGGACCGCAAGGACGGTGATGATACCGTCAAGCTGGATTTCGGATTGTCGCATCCCATGCTCAGTGATGAGTTCCAAAAGGCGTGGCCGTATGAATTTGGTCTCGTGTATAGTGTGACCTTGACGAAGGACAGTCTGGAGACGTCACTGCAGGTGCAGAACAAGGGGAGTCAGAACTTTGACTTTCAGGTCCTGATGCATACGTATCTGAATATCGAGGTATGTCATTTAACTAGTCGCATTGTCACAGCGAATTGCCGGTCAAGCATTGCACATGGTTACTTATACCAAATAGGACATCTCCCAAATCCGCGTGAAGAACCTCGAATCTACTACCTACATCGACAAGACTCAGAATGCCTCCGTCCACACGCAGCAGTCCCCCGCGCTGGAGATCAACAAGGAAACTGATCGTGTATACAAATCGCTGGATCCCAAGGTTCCCATCGTCGTGTCTTCGACGGTTGACGACCAGCCGCTGTTTTCCGTCGCGCGCCAGGGCCTGAACGATGTCGTCGTGTGGAACCCTTGGATTGAAAAGGCCAAGGGAATGGCTGATTTCGGTCCCGACGAGGCGTACAAGAACATGATTTGTATCGAGGCCGGCTCGGTGGCCAGCTGGCAGACGCTAGAGGCGGGTGACTCCTGGGAGGGCTCGCAGGTCATCCGCGCGAGGCTGTAGAGTTGTTCTCTTCTCTACCTAGGCTGTAGTGGGTGGTTGAACAGGGGGTTATATTTGTGGTTTCCTACCGTGGAATATCTTTTACTGAAACTTACGTGAGACGAAATAGACGCCATGACAATCTCAGCGAGGAGCAAACTCAGCGTATTCCATCTCTCTAGTCGTACCGGCACTGGCCTCTGATAGATAATCCTTCATCCTGCGGTGATGCACTACAGCACGCTCCGCGCCCCAAAACCAGTCCCAGTGCTTTCGGTGATACCTCCATCGATGACCAATGCATGAGACGTCACATATCTGCTGGCTCCGCTAGCCAGCCAGACCACACTATTCGCGACATCATCACTAGTCCCCATGCATCCCATGGGACAATTGTGATCAAGAATCGTCCGCGCCGTCTCCCTCTCCTCCTCCCTGTCACTGCGCGCAAAGTTGTCCACGAGAGGAGTGTACATCAAACCAGGCACAACGCAGTTGCACCGGATATTCTCCCGGCCGTACATAACTCCTAGAGCCTTGGTAAACCGGATGACAGCCGCTTTGGCCGATGCATACGCGATCTGGTGCTTCCCGATATACCGCAGACCGGTGATGGAGGCATTGTTGATGATATTACCGCCGCCCTGTTTCTGCATGATGGGCAGAACATGGTGGCACAACCGGTACACAGAGGTCAAGTTGACATCGATCTGGCGAGTCCAGAGGTCTTCCGACATGCTTGCCGGGTTCCCGGCGGCTGTCTGGCCGACGTTGTTGATGAGGATATCGATGCGGCCGTGGCGCCGCATCGCGGCTGCGACGAACGCTGCGACGTCAGATGAGCTGGTCACATCAGCTGCCATCACGTCGATGACTGCGTTTGCGTTTTCGTTCAAGAGACGCTCCTTTGTGCGCTCGGCGGCATGCAGGTGCAGGTCGCAGCCGAAGATCTTGACGCCGTTTCGCGAGAGGAGGCGCGCCGTTGCGGCGCCGTTGCCCCAGAACTCGCCGTCTTGTCGGCCAACTTGGCCGATTCCTGTGATGAGGGCAACCTTTCCTGCTAGGTCGGGGTATATCGGGAATACCTCGGGCGTGGGGGGTGCTGTTTTCGCCATGGTGGAGAGTTTGGCTGTATAGATGGGGAATGAGATTGCTATGACAAGCAGCTAGAGATGGTCAGATGCAGGAAGGAATTGACTTGAGGACTGGAATAAGTACTGGCTGATGAGCCCCTCGCCGCTTGCCGTCCTGTGTTTATGGATGAATAGCAGCGGGGAATGGTTAGACTAAGGTTCTCCGCACGGAGAACAGAGCAATGGCCAACATCATCCTTGCTAATATGCAGGTCTGATCGGTTGAATGCCGGACTCACAGCGAAAGGCCGAAAGTACCGTGGGTCGTGTGGTATGGCGTAAGATGCACAATCCATTTTTCGATATTGTCTATCGCAAGGCTCCCAAGGAAAGAAAGATCTATATCTCATATCGCCACATATTGCACTGCCATCTACAATATGAGGCCTATGTACAGCAATTTCAGACATAGAATATTCATGAAGGCCGTTACCAGATACCTAGGAACCAAGTTTCTCGCTACAATCGGTGCACCCTTTTGGCTCAAGTGCACAACCCCCCTTCTCAATATCAGAAGCCGCAAGCTGCTGCGCCGCTTCAATGTTATACTGCGGCCCTCGATAGTCCCGCCGTCCTCGGAAAACCCACCACAGCGCCGTCAAGGCCATCAGCCCTGCGGTGATCACGCTGGTATAGTTCATATTGTGAGCCGTCACGGGCAGAACAAGCGGGAAGCAGAAGAACACAACCGTGACCAGAATGTACGCCACAGCAGCAATATTGACTGCAAACCCTAGACGCTTGCCTAGATAGAACGGGCCAGGCACGATATTCTTCCGTCCCGTCAGCAGATGCGGCACGATGGCGCCTAAATAGGACAACGTGCTGAGCACGATGTACGACGAGACTAGGGCTTGGAACGCGGTGGTGCTGCCGATGTAAATACACCCCAGTCCGCTGACCATGGCTCCCATGGCGACAGTGGCGCGCAGGGGTACATTGTGTCTTGGATGCACTTGGGCGAAGTATGAGGAGAAGGGCGTCGCGTTGTCGCGGGCCAGACTCCACCACATGCGGCCGCCAGTGACAAAGGTCCCGATTAGGGTGGGAAATGTGGCTAGGAACAAGACTGCCACGAGTCCAACTGCGCCTGCGTTAGAGCCTGTTGCTTGTCTGTAGATTTCGGCCGTGGGAAAGAAGCCGATGTTGCTATGGAAGACGGCATCTAGGTCTTGAATGGAGTAGAATAAGGCGACGAGGTATACGAATGCGGTGGTGAATCCTGTGAGCAATTGGAGCATGATGCCTTGAGGGACCCTCAATTCGGGTTTTGGTACTGGAGATTATCGTCAGAAAGGTCTTTGAGGAATGCATAGGGCGGTCTCGTACCTTCTTCGGATACATGACTGATGCAATCGGGCACGCCTACTGCAAATGCAGCGTTCAAGAGGCCTGTCAAGAAACAGACACCATCTGGCCAGCCGCCGGTCCTGTTGCTATATGTATTCCAGACACTTGCGTTGGTTGCGTGTTTTTTCGGCATGATAGCGAGGACGGCAATGGTCACGATCAACCCTCCCATGGAGAGGATGAGTGCGACGCGGTTGATCAAAGGTATGAAACGATTGCCAAAGCAGACTATCGCACAGCAGGTCCATATAAGCAACTGAAGCGCAACAAAAACCTGCCAGGGATGCCATTTTGTGTCGGGGTTTCGCAGAATGTACATCGCAACGACTTCATTGCCCAACATGGAGCCGACGGAGCACCCGGAGAGAAGCCACGCACAGGCGTTGAGATAGCCGGTGAAGAATCCGACTACCTGCCCGTGTTTTCTGCTCAGCACGGATGCCCAGTGGTACACTCCTCCGGCTGACGGGATGGAAGAGGCGAGCTCCGAGAGCGACGCGGATATCAAGGTATAGAACACACTGACGAGGATGAGTCCATACAGGACGGCCATGGGGCCGCCATTCTGCAGAGCCGTGACAATAGTGCCGCCGGTAGAAGCCCACGAACTACTTCTGTGTGAGTACAAGCTGCAAAGAAAGAGTGTAGGCACTTACTTTGCAATGACAATCCCCAGACTGGTCAAGCTGACTAGATCAAAATTCCGAACAAGCTCTTGCTTGTGGCCTAATGCGGCCTCCAAACGGGCTGCGTCCATGGCGTCTATCCGACTTGATTTTGTTCAATAGGACAATTACTGGAGATATAAATGGCTGATGTTCGATGGACCAAAGGCAGATTGATTCTGGAAATGTCAGGACTGAGTGCATATCGGATTCCGCACAAGGAATTTTTCATCTCGTTTACGATAGTGAATACCGATGCAAGGGAGACGGCCATATGGTCGCCACGTGCAGTTCCAAACGATCGGAATCCCCGAGGGCTGGTATTAAAATCCCCAAGGAAACATCACTCCGAGTCAGAGGAAGGGTCTATTGGCATAGGCATGGTTGTCTGAAACCGGGACAAGCATCCCATACCCACGCCATCTACACAGCCCCGACGCTGGACCCGGAGCCATATGACGCTGGGCGGGGTTTGTCCTACTCAAGCAAGGGCTAAACAAGGAGAGCAGAGTTGGGCAACTCTCGCCACTGGGTCGTGAGCAGGAGTGACTTCTCGAATTCCACTGCTGAGGTCTGTGCTAGCTTGTGCTTTGACTCCCATAGAATGTCCCGGCTGACTACTACAATGCAAAGCGGTCCAGGACTTGGGTCGGTATGGACAGGCCTGATATCTATGCAGTGGCAGCTTCCACAGATTTCACTTAGTGTTTTTTGGGACACGAAACGCTGCTTTAGGAATGTCCTGGTAGTTGGTATCCCGCATGTTCCGACATAGAAAGAATGTTCTTGGTATTACTGGACGCGGGGAGTTGTCAAAGCAATGTTACTGGCTTTATGACGGTATCTAGCTTTCTTTCCATAAGTCCATGGTATAGACAAAGGAAGTCCATAGGGGATAGTGTCACAGTAACATAGTAGTGTCATGCTAGATGTGGAACAGCGCTGACAAGGAATCTGGCAGAGAAAGTTCTCTAGACAGATAACTGCACAAGTTGAACCAAATAGTGGTCAGCGACCAGTATATACCTGTTGGAACATTCAATCCAAATCTCAAAGGCCACTCTTTGACTTCCAGTAAGTGTTGACCGCTATTTCGGGTTGGAAGGGAAACCCACCGTGGCGCAACAACAAACAAGCCGACAAGCAGCCGATCACCAGCTGGTTCACCAGATTGCTCGTGCTTAGATGTACTAGCGGTCGATCCTGCTGCGGTGATCGGCAAGTCACTGTCGGCCAGTCCAGACTCGACGCTATCCAACTTGCCTCGAACAGCAGCAGGCGTTTTCTCAACCTCCACCCTGCACGACGTGCAAGCTTTTAAATAAAAGGAAGTCGGCCATTGTTGCAGGGATCATCCTTTCCCACGGGGATCGACATGAACTGTGTCACCGCAAGGACCATTGGGACACGAGGGTTTACTTTGAGACATCAAGGTTCAAGGAAGAAAGCTCGCACGATCATCACTTGACCCAACACCAGAGGTCGGGATCGTGGCACAGACTTCAGGCTCGCTTAGCGGCCGGTCATTCATGCACGATAAGGGCGTACACGGTAACCCTGGCTGCCTTCGGGTTGGAATCCTAACTGGCATTTGGCGCAACCTCCTTCCCAGGGCCCCTTGATTCGCAGTTGACGTTGCGCTTTACGTGGCGATCTGGGTCTACAGTCTCCCATGTCACACAAGTCTTGATATTCTCCATCAGGCGCAGTCTCAAGAAGCCCATGGATGACCGTGGTGGTATCTACCTCTTGTGATTAGGGCGGTATCTACGCTCTTCGCGCTCGTGATAGACAATGATTGGATGTGATTCCTGGCAATAAACCAATTATTGAGACCGTGATGGCTGTGATCTCCCTTGCTCAGAGCCATTCCGGTTACACCATCCCCTTGCGTCGTGCCCCGGCACGGTGAGATTGCGATGGCACACTCGCTCTGCGCAAGTCCCCGTAGGTTTCTCGCTTAGCTGTAGAATGCTCATAAGAAACCCTCGTGCATGCACGGCCTGGAGCTATCATGCCGCAGTCAATCGTGCCGGTGCGAATAACCTCCAGGTTTCACCCAGCTATCAAGCTGACATCATCCGCATTGGCTTGGATCATGTTTCTTCCCTTGGCTGATATCCTACATTTATGGGCAACTAGGGTCCTGAGGCCTGTCCTGCGGTTGAGTCTTCTCTCAACAGACCCAAAGCGATCCCAGCAAGATGGGTAACACGTCGCCCACTCCTCGCCAGCTTCTAGTAGAAGCGGTGGTATTTTGGAGTATAGCAGTTATTCTCGTCGCTGGTAGAATGTATGCGCCCTCGAGCTGACTGTTTTTGCGCGCAGGACGAGGCTGATTGATTGGACTAGCATCTCTCGAACGATCGCCAATGGATCAATCAAACGGCTAGGTTGTATGCCACCCTCGCCCTTCACTGGACGCGGTATATGCACTAACTCGGTGTTGCAAAGTCGATGATTATGTTATGAGCGCAACCTTTGTGAGTATTTTCGCCGTCTCTGTCAAGCCGGACACGTCTCATACTCGTCCTCCTTTAGTTGATCTATACGTCGTTGTTAATACTCATCCAAATCTCTGCGCGCTATGCGACCAACCTCATGGATCCGGCAGACTACCCGCAGGTGCTGGCCGACCCCAAGCAAGTCCAAGATCGCATCTTCGGCAGCAAGATCGTCATCGGCCTCGAGCAATGCATGCTCTTCTCCACCTGGGGCGTCAAGATTTGCATGCTGAGCTTGTTCTGGCGGCTGACCAAGAACCTCCGCCTACATCTATACGTCAAGTGCATTGCCGTTTACGCCGCGGTCGGCTTCGTCGTCATTATGGTCACCTACTATGCCGTGTACTGTCGACCGTTTTCGCAGTATTGGGCCATGCCCGTGCAGAACATGCAGTGCGCAACCTACCAGTACTACTCCATCACCCAGGCGGTGTTCAACATCTCGTCGGACGTGGCGATGCTCGCCGTGCCCATTCCCCTCATGATCAAGTCGCAGTTGCGGACTAGGAAAAAAGTGCTTCTCATCTGCATCATGAGCCTGGGCGTCTTCACCATTGTCGCCGCCATCCTGAACAAAGTCTTCAACTTCGCCTCGCCGCTGACGACAACTTACCAGATCTGGTATATCCGCGAAGCCAGCACAGCCATCTACGTGGCAAACCTGATCTGCCTGTGGCCGCTGCTGCGGAAGCTGTTTGGCCTCAAGGCATTCCAGCACAATAGCGCCCGATACCGCGAGAAGAGCCCGGGCCCGAACAAGGAGTGCTTGGGAGCGTCCGACTCGGGAGGCACCACGGAAAATAGCTCGCAATCGCGCTCGTCTTTCTCGCTGCACCGTGCGCTGTTGGCTAATAAGTATGGGTGTCGAAAGGTCTCGAGGGGTTCCGATCCCACGCGAAAGCCCGATCAGCCTGGAGGCAATCCCGGGGCGCCTGACCAGGTGGCCAAGGGTGACAATGGAGCTAAGGGGCCACCCCCAGATGTATGGGACCAGGTCACTCCTGTCAGTCATAGCAAACAGCATTCGTTGATTGACCTCGAGGCTGGAGCAACCAGACAGCCCGATCAGGACCAGGCGTTTAGTCTTGAGATTGACCGAGAACAGCCGAATCAATCTCGACTACAAAAATGAGACCGCCCGGCTTGGAGGTGCCAATCGCCTGAACAAGACAATGCAATCACCCCCGAGCGCGAACTGTTGGGCTGACCTCACGGGGCTCTGGGGATAATGTCATTTCTCAGCAGAACGGCGCCCGGGGCTGTGGGCAAAATGGCCGTGAAACTAATCGTGGCTCGCCTCGTGTCGCTCGAGGAATTTCGATGGCGGGAAAAGGTCTTCTTGCATAAAGGACAACAGGCCTGTCGTTTGGTGAGCCAGGGATCCACGCAGGATGGATGGAAGATGTGTCCGCAGGTCAGCGGTCGGATGGTGTCGCCCTCCTCGAAGCCGTCCATGCAGATAGCACACAAAGAGTGCGAGTCCTCTGAGTCGGGGTTGACGGCGTCTCTGCCGTCTTCGTGGGCATCTGGATGCTCAGGGGCCACTCCAGACCGATCATGCCCTTCTGTCTCTGGAGGGTTCGCTGGATGATCTCCAGACGTGTTATCTTCGCGATGCCCGATGGTATCGTCGTCTTGGGAATTATCCGACGCAGTCGAGTCGCGTTTACCAATCTCTTTCAGATCGGCTTCGTGTTGGTGGCGACTCGTCCACCAGGCGTTAAAGTTGACCAGGGGGAACTGCTTCTCGACTTCACTCCGGGAGATGACGCCGACGAACCCCCTCGACGCTACCAGGCTCTCGGGGTCAAGTGGATTGTCGCCCTGGTTCTGACGTATATAGCGGTGTCTGGCGCCCACGATCGCCCTGTCACAATGGATCAAATGGGTTAGACATGGAACTCCAGCAGAGTTACATGATGCCAACCTACCAGATAAAAATGAAGAACACGGCGACACATAAAGGTGCTAGATAGCCGAGGGGCGCCGCTGGGTTAGACTTGTCCTCTGACCGCGCATACATTACTGACATGGAGGGTCATCGGCAGGATAATGGATGATGTTGTTGTTTGTGCTGCTGCTGTATATAGGACAGGCGATATGTCAACTACGTCAACGCGATACCGGCATAGCTCAATAGATCGGGAGAAAGACAAACTACCCCAGTTTCCAGGCAAATCCAGAGACCCACCGTGGAACTTTACAAGAGCTGGAACCAGCGACCTGGGATTAGGTGTTGTTTGAACGATGGACAGGAGGTCCCGAGAGACTGTTGTGACGGCCAAGCGACGACCCCGCATACAAACCCAAGAACCACGGACGACGCGCTCGTGACCAGTGTAGCGAGAACAATCCAGTGGCGTTAGTCATGGTGACGGCAAACGGCAAACGGCGTTATCGGGGTTTATTATCATACTATCATGGATTGTCTGGATGGATATCAGCATATCAGGCTTCTGGAGCCCCGGACCCAGCGCGACCCAGACGGCCAAGACGCCTAAATAACCATGAAAAGGGGGTCGGAAGAGGCCATATCAGCGCTGTTGGCCTGGTTTGAGGCATTCTCTACGTGCCATGGTGGTCTGACGCTAGACTCTTCCCTCGTATACGCCCGACGATACCCATCACCAACCGCTCCCAAAGGAATCGCATTGATGATGACCAGTCGCACTCATCTCGACAGCCTCGTCCCATCTTGCACAATCCCTCCAGACGCTCGGCGGAGAACTGCCGCATCGGGCAATGGCCCAGAATCGCCAAGAGTCCCGCGCCAGCGGCCAAGAGCCCTAGGCGACGGCTCTCATCTGCGCGGTATGCTGGGCACCACTGCCATCCCCAGGCTCGGGCGGCGCAATGTTCTCGTCCATCGCCAATCTACATCATGAATGGCTCTATCGCCAGCGCGCGACCAAGGATTTTCGCTGTAACCTCAGCTTCCGTGCACTCAACCGTTCGGCCATGTGAATGGCTCCCTCAATCTCGCCCCCGTCCAACACACGGCAGAAGGAGGGAACCTGCCCAGCAGACAGGCGAGGAAGTTGGAACGGCCAAGACCGTTATCTTAATGGGTTGCCTAAGAATTTCTTCAAATATCAAGTGACTCCGGCTGGTGTTGGTGCTGAATGCAGACTGGGACCCCTTCTCAGCATCCCATCCATTTCCATCGCCTTCTACTGTCATCTCTCCCTTTTCCATAACCCAACCATCCCCAGATCTGTGTCCTCAAGATGGAGACAAAACCGGATCTGGAAGCGAAAGCTGTTGATATAGGCGGCAATGGCAGTGACACTCCGCCGCCTCCCGCCTACATCACGGACAACAACGTCGGGGCAATCGAGCAGCACGAGGAGCTCGACTTCTGGACGCGCAATGGATTGAGTCTCGACTCGTTCAAGCGTCGGTCCGGGGGTGTGGTGCTGAACCGTAATATGAAAACCCGTCATATGCACATGATTGCCATCGGCGGATCTATCGGTGCTGGATTCTTCGTCGGATCGGGAAATGCCCTGAGTACTGGTGTATGTTCCTCGTCCGCGCTCATTGCGTTGTTTGTCATGTCTAAGCGGTCTAAACGTGTAGGGGCCCGGAACACTGTTCCTTGACTTTCTGATTATCGGTGTGATGATGTTCAACGTTGGTCAGTCTGGTCCCCTTGTGCTGTGATGAATCGAACTGACCAGGCTTCCTGTAGTGTACGCACTCGGAGAATTGGCAGTGATGTATCCGGTTTCCGGCGGTTTCTACACATATTCGACCCGGTTTATCGATCCTTCCTGGGGCTTTGCCATGGGCTGGAACTACGTCTTCCAATGGGCGATTGTCGTACCGCTAGAATTGACCGTCGCCGGAATGACTATAGAATATTGGCAGGTGGACATCAGCGTGGGCGTGTGGATCACCGTCTTCCTCGTGCTGATCATCTTTGTGAACATCTTCGGCTCGCTTGGTTACGCGGAAGAAGAGTTTTGGTCGTCGTGTCTTAAACTCGGCGCTATCGTCGTCTTCATGATCATCGCCCTCGTCCTGGTCTGTGGCGGTGGCCCGTCCAGCGGCAAGTACAGCGAGTACTGGGGCGCCCGTACCTGGTATAACCCCGGTGCCTTCCGCCACGGCTTCCGAGGCTTTTGCTCGGTGTTTGTCACGGCCGCGTTCTCCTTCAGCGGAACCGAACTGGTCGGTCTGGCCGCCGCCGAGTCGAAGAACCCGGCCAAATCGCTGCCCGGAGCCGTCAAGCAGGTTTTCTGGCGTATCACCCTGTAGGCCTCCCTTTTCCATCTATAAGAGCCAGCGTACTGACCTTGAACAGATTCTACATCGTCGGTCTAACCTTCGTCGGCCTCCTGATTCGATCCGATGACAAACGACTGCTCGGCTCCGGCGGCCTCATCGACGTGAAAGCCTCGCCCTTCGTGCTGATTGCTCTGGACGCCGGTCTGAAGGGCTACGACAGCTTCATGAACGTCATCATCCTGGTGTCGGTGCTGTCGATCGGCGTGTCGGGCGTGTACGGTGCCTCGCGCACGCTCACAGCCCTCGCGGAGCAGGGCTACGCGCCCAAGTTCTTCACCTACGTCGACCGCTCTGGCCGCCCGCTCATGTCCGTCATCCTGATCATCGTCTTCGGCCTCCTCGCCTACGTCAACCTCGACGCCAGTGGCGACATCGTCTTCGCCTGGCTGCAGGCCCTGTCCGGTCTGGCCGCCCTCTTCACTTGGGGTTCCATTTGTCTCGCGCACATCCGCTTCCGCCACGCCTGGACGTACCACGGCCACTCGCTCGACGAGATCCCTTTCAAGGCCGCCGGCGGCGTGTACGGGTCGTGGCTGGGCTTGATTCTGGTCGTGCTGGTGTTGATTGCGCAGGTTTGTTCCCGGCTTTGATTCCTCGCGGGTGCTTACAGGCGGTAGCTAATATGAATGCAGTTCTTTGTCGCCATCGCTCCGCCCAAAGGCGGCCTCAACGACGCCGAGGGCTTCTTTCAAACGTACCTCGCGCTCCCTGTTGTCTTGTTCTTCTGGGTCTGTGGGTTCCTGTGGAAGCGCGCAGGCTGGCTGCGCACGCATCAGATCGACGTCGACTCTGGACGTCGCGAGGTTGACTGGGATTCTATCCGCGCCGAGCGCGAGCGGATCGCGGCCATGCCGGCCTGGCGACGCATGCTCAACCTCATCTTCTAGTCTAATGGGACCGAGGGGCGTTGGCATCAGCTCTCCCGGCTGATGATGGGGTTGTTGTGGTATGTGTATTATTGATGGTAGACACTTTCTTTTTCCACTCTAATGCTCACGCACTCACTCCATGTGGGCAGGGGCGGGTAGTCTGAATATGTGTATCTTACAAGAGATTTCATCGCTTGCTCGATCGCACTGCCGTCATGACAATGCGGACGCAGTCGTAGATTCCTTATATGTTTAATATTTATACAATCTGTTCGATCACATTTTGCCTCCTACCACATTACCTAGAACTCATAGACAACCTATAACTGACATACACCCCCCAATAGAGCAACAAGTAGTAGAACACACATGCCACACGATCCTCCTGACAGACCCACACAAAGTACTCTAGATCCGCACCAAAGCCATCCCATATCTATACCCATCCCGAAGCCGCGGCTGAGCCTCGCCATCCTCAGTGCGATACAGTCTCCGCTCCAGAACATCCAAGGGAACAACCTGCTCACAGGAGCGGAATCCGACCAGAGGCCGGCGCACAGGAACCTCTCGCCCAGTTTCGTCGGCCACATGCTGCTCCCAGACACACAACGGGTCAACGGTAATGAGAATCAGGACCCCGAGAAGATAACCGGTCCAGAGGAGAATACTGGTGCCGCGAGTGACGGCGTCGGTGAGGCCGGCGCAGGCGAAGGCACCGACGAAGATGAAGACGCCCGGCCAGAAGAAGGAGTAGGGGCGGGTATAGTAGATATTAGAGCCGGGGTGAATGAGGGGCTTGTTGGAGCGGGGGTTCGCCTGGTCTACCATAAGGAGAGTTGTCTTATTGTCCTGATTAAGAGGATTTCGGGGATTCTCGATTGACTTGGTTGGGAATTGTAGAAGATGTAAAGGAGAGGTTGGCTTATCCTTAACCAGGCTCGACCAGGTATCTGCTGAGTGGGGGGCAAATGGTGGATCTTGCCTATCTATACTGGGTACTCCTTGTGCATATCACCACCATCGACCAAACATATTCTCGTCTGCTACAGGGTTCTACCCGCTTCAACTGAACAGGCACCTCCGAGACTAACAGAAAGAAGGGGATCGTGAGGCTGACAGAATGAGCGCCTGCGATCCTGAGGATCGATCTAGTTCCTGCACCCGTCATCGTGATAGCAGCTTTCTCACTAGATGTCGAGCGAGTCTGTAAAAGGAAATTGTATCGCACGTAAGTATAGGCAAGAACTCTGTCTACCGCTCGGCTCTTTGGAATATGGACATGTTGGCCTATCATACAACAGAGCTATGTAACCCATAATAAGTACTGGCATATCGACTACACCATTTCTCCTTGACCAGGCAATGACAAGTGATGCAGCATAAGACAAGATATCCGAAAGAAGAACATGAGCAACAAGGATGGCAGGAGAACACGGCAAAACACAGATTGAGCTTTTCTTTCTTTCAGAACATAACCAGAACAATTCAAAAGTTTAGGATAAAGCGTCACACAGGTATAACGTAAGAACAAAACTGACTTCGATTCAACGCCTTCGCTATGCTAGTAAATCAACCTGTATTTCTCCTCAGCGCCTCGTGCGCTTCCACTCGAATGTCGAACAGCAGGTCATCGATCTTTTTGAGTGCACCGCGGTCCAAGGTGGCAGACCTTGCGTCATCCAATATCTTCTGCAGGGAAGCTATGATGCCCGGGTTGTTGGGTGTTGCTTGTTCCTCGGGAAGGTTGGTGGTTTGAATTGTGCGGGATCCGATTTGTTTCGAGGACTTCTTCTCAGTCCCCTCTGAGAGCTCATCCATGCGCGTGCTGGTCTGCTTCTCCGTCTCGATGGCTGCCACAGGAGGAGTGTCAACAACTGTGTCGGCGTCTTGCATGGGAAAGTCCTCGGTCTGGAGAGTAGCTTGTCCTTTAGGTTGGCTCATTGGAGGGGCCGTGGGCTCCTCCATGGGTTGTTCCGTGGATGCCTCTTTGTCTCCAAGCTGGTCGTCTTGGGATTGGGTCCTTGTATTTTCCACAGCATCGGTGGCGGGCAGAGGGTCCTGCTCCCTCACATTTTGCTTGCGCGAGTTACTAGAGGACGGCTTCGTGGAAGCAGGAAGCTCCTCCATAGGCACAGGAGCGGCATGACTACTGAGACGAGAAGATCTTCGCTTCTGGGATGAAGATATAGCTGATGATAGAGAGCTCGTCTGTCCTTCGCCAGTGGGCCGTGCGTCGCTTGACTCCGAGAACATCTGCTGTTGGGATGATAGGTCGGTGTTCTGAGAAGTCGCCTGGCCTTCCACATTGCCCTTATCGTTGCTCATCGATTTGGCCCCCTTGATGACTTTGGGTGTTCCCTTCGATTGACGTCGCTTCTTTGACGAACCTTTGGCAGGTGAAGGTGCCATTTGCTGATCAGGATTTGCAGGATTGAGCTCCTCCACTTCTGCAATATCGCTCTTCGATCGGCGTCTTCTCTTCTTCGGGTTCGATTCAACCGGCGACGCCAGAGCCTGGTCATCAGTAGTAGCAGGAAGCTGTTTCTTGGACCGGCCACTGCGACTGCTGATAAGAGCCTCTGGATCATCGAAAATGGGTTCGTCCTTGTGGAAGGAAAACCGCGACGATCGTCGTCGTTCTTTGTTGGTAGGCGTTACGAATTCATCAACTTCCCGTTTCCTCTTTCTTGTGACAGGAGGCTGACTTTGGGTTTCCAGCGCCTGACTGTCTGACCTCGCATTGGAGTCCACTGCAGACTCCAGGTCTTGTTCTAGCTGGGAAGCAAGCTGAGTTTCCATGTCGTCGCTGAAAGAATCCGCGATAGTGTCGTCCAATCCAAAGTCGATCTTCGGAACATCTCCGGTGAGGTCAAAGGTCTTTTTCGTTTTCTTGGCAGATGGTTTCGAACTGTTTGGTTTCTTGGAAGTGCTGGGGGTGGATTCTTTAGGCGGCGTGTTTGCGGACAAGTCCTTGACAGGAGATCTCTCCAGCTGTTCCTCGCGCCTAGGTGATGAACCAGCTGCTGGAGTTTTGCTGCTGAACGAACGAAGTCGCTTGATGAGAGGAGTTCCTTCGCGCTGTTTGAAACGAGGATGTTTGAGAGTGTCCTTTTGCAGAGACTGTGCTTTCTTCGATTTTTTGTTGTCGGATGCGGGAGTTCTCTTGGACTTCTTGCTGGCAGACCCTTTGCTTCGAGATGTGGAACCATTTAACGAAACAGATTCATTGTTAGTATCTTGAGACTGTGACTGAACTTCCGGAGGGGACGAAGGAGGATCAATTCGCCCTTCCGTTGAGACAGTCCATGACTGGGGAAGCCCTGATCGGACCGCCTGTGTCCTGTCTCTTGTACCAGGGGTGGGCGAAGATCCAAGAAAGCCATCTTCATGGTCATTCCCAACAGCGGGTAGCGTTGGTGTTTGAGGAGTACCACGGTCCGGATTACGCAAGTTGCGCAAGTGGGGGGGCGTCATGAATCCAAATTCGCGAGGCGTGTTCGCGGGAGACGATGAACGGAGATTCTCGATCATCGAAAACACTTCACTGCGCTTTTTAGGTTCTCCAACCGCTGGCAGCGGAATTTGAGCGCCGTCATTGCTGAT
The DNA here is from genome assembly GCA_001931935.1 of Aspergillus aff. floccosus IMV 01167. Classification (NCBI taxonomy): domain Eukaryota; kingdom Fungi; phylum Ascomycota; class Eurotiomycetes; order Eurotiales; family Aspergillaceae; genus Aspergillus; species Aspergillus aff. floccosus IMV 01167. The sequence continues at coordinate 129,323 of MSJE01000232.1, read as the reverse complement.
CTGCTCAGGAGTGTCGTCAACTGCAGGGGAATGTGACTGCAAGTTACCCGGCTGTTCCAATGATGCTGGCAATGGGGCCGAATCCTTGGTGATAGGAGACGAATTGAAAGTGTCGGGGCCTGAAGCATCCCGCGTGTTGTTCAATATGAACGCGATGCCCGATTTTTCGTGCATCTCCGCTCGACCTTCTATTTGATCCGAGGCCTCAATCGGGTCTTCAGAGATGGCCTAGAAAGAATTAGCATCACAGAAAAAGTATACGCATCTAACTTGGTTACCTTTGACTTCTCTTCCGCTGACTTCTGTTGTTTGAAACGCGACTCGAGACTTTCCAAAGCACGAGAAACGGGTTCCGGACACGGCAAGGAGTTCTGCTGACCAAATGTGGAATTCCAGAAATCGACAAACCTCTTCGCGACAGACATGTGAGAGGACTCCAAGCCTGCGCAGATGAGGTACTGCTGTTTGTATAAGCGATTAGTATCCTGAGGCGATGAGGGCTGCAAGATATTTAGAACAGCAGAAGAAAGAGCTCGGTACTAGGCCATCCTGGTTAGCATTCGAAAAGACCCAGCCCCTTGCTTCGTTCATTCACATACAGCCGTAAGGACCCTGCTTTCCACGCCACTTTCAAGATTGATTTTCCGCAACTCATCCTTGAGCCATAAAGCAAGGGACTGTTGGAGACTTTCTAATGTCGCGCAACGGAAAGCCACAACACCTGATCCCAAAAATGATGTTAACGCTTCGAGAAAGTCTGCAATGCCGGCATTCTCCACTGGATTGAACCACTCGTAGGATTCGTTGAGTGCGCGATTGAGCAATTCCAACAGCTTATTGGGGGGATTTATTTTGGTTCTGGTGGGATGTGTGGTATTGTCGGGCTCCGCTTCCTGATGAAAGTAGGTGATGGAAAGAGAATGGTTTAAGAGTGACGACAATGACAGATAGGATTCCTGCAAATGTGAAGCCATCAAAGACTGCGCAAGTGGCTCAACAACTGCTGATGTTATCTCACGGTCACTCTTCTCAGTCTTGACGACGCGGACTAGGGAATCGACGAGCTGATCCCAGTCTTGAGTAGCGTTCAAGAATTTCAACCCGGTAGAGAGAATCTTGACACTATTCTCGTAGTCACGCGACGCAGACCCATCACGCGCGCGAGCCGATTCAACTGGATAAGAGCGAAGAGTATCCGCAGCGAGCTGCGCAGTTGACTGCCACACAATCCCAGCAAAGTTGTTCAGCCCAGGGCGGTCGATCCGTCCACCTGGGTGCAATTCTGCGCACTGTCGGAGCAGCTCCAAGCGTGATCCTCTGGCGTTTCGTCCATTACAAGCAGCTTGTAGGGTGTCGCTCACCAAACGCCGGTACGCAGGTGTAGGCTCAGAGACTCCTGGGGCTTCACTGATCAATCGAAGCAGGTGCACGATGGGACTGTCCACGTTGGAGCTGATTCTCGGATGTCGGTGTGTTGGCGTGCTTGCGGCTTGAAAAGTCTCATCGGCTGTTTTCACGAAGAGCTTTTCGGTGAATGGGATACTGCCAAGCGAACAGATCATGGTTGTTGATAAGAAACGGAATCGGTCGAAGAATTTGTCCATGGTCTTGTCTTCAGCCGCGTTGAGCGAGGCAGGACCAGCCTTCCAGAGCCGCTGGAGAAGACCAAGCACATGAGCCACTGCCTGCATTGAGTCTGGAGACGGCGTAATCTCCTTACTCGATGCGTGAGACAAAGCTTTACCTAGGTTGACCCAAGTCAATGCGATTTTCGACCTCTCGATCTCGTTCGCCCAGACAGATGACCTGAAAATGGACTCTAAGACTTTCAGAACACGGGTGATTCTCGACCGTAGCCATTTCGGATCAAGCGTTGGTAGTTCCTCAGGCGCAAGCTTGTGGGTTTCGTTCGCTTTGTTCACCGTCCACACTCTCACCTGCTGACTCCAGAACATATTAGACAACACATAGGCAATCCGAGTGCCCAATGTTGACACTGGGTTCGGTACAGCAGAAGGTAAGGCGATGTATTCCTCCCATACCGTGTCGAGATGGTGATAAGGCACGGAGGGTCGAAATGCGTAGTATAGGAGATTGTGGTAACTGGACCATACTATTCCACTAGGCGTTGCGTTCTGCTTGTCCTTCTTTCGTTCGAACTGCGATAAAATCGGCTTTCCCAGCATCTTCAGCAATGCAAGATTTGTTGTCTCGCCGGGACTCGCAACGAAGACGAAGCGGTTCCAAGCAATAATAGCCTGGGCCCGGATCATAGATTCACTGCAGTTGAAGCATCGTTGGAGAACGAGGACAAATTCTCTGAAGTGCTCCCAGTGATCGATGGACACTCGCTTGTTCCTCAGGAGCAGGATCATGACACTCCAGATTTGAGGAACATGAACACCACTGTCAGGGTCTGACATCATCCGGAGCATGCGCTCGCATATTTCCGCTGCGAGTTTTCTCTCATTATCATTATCCATGGGCCGGTCAAAGATGTCATAAATGCTCTTTGAGAGGTTCGCGTTCGGCCCATACACGTTAGCTATCTGGAACCCAAGACCGATAGCTTTTAATCTGATGTCTTTCATATGATGGAGGCATCCGGTCACGAGATGATCCATCCAGGCATGTGCTTGAGAAATGAACAGCTGCTTTGAGTGATTGAGAATGCGCGAGTAGATCGTCAGACGTTGCGAAACGATGGTGTTTCCCCCAGTTCGCTCGGTCACGTCAATTAGAAGAGGGAGCAAACGGGCCAGCCGAGATTGAGTCATCACTTTTGAATGGAGATTGGGTGCTGTCAGGATCGAGAGATAATGGACCAGTAGAGATTTTGGCACTTTGACATCCTGTAGGCCGTTTATCGACTGCTCAATAAGAAAGCCTTTGAATTCGTCCGTCAGGTGCGGCGCGACATCACTTGCCCATAGCAGGGAATTCGCGAGTTTGAGGGCCTGGACAACGAGACTGCTCTGTAATGGCTCCCCGCTTGAGAATCCTCTGCCGACATCGCGCTGGATGAACTGCGTGATCGGTCCCAGCCTATCTACAATCTCAGTCCCCGTAGGTAGATTGTCATAGGCTCTCAGTGCCCCAAAGAATTGCATATATGCATCAAGCCGCGAACTGAGAGACTCCCCAGCCAACTGCTGCGTGATCGACTCCAACAGCATGGCGAAGGATTCCGGTGTGTGTCTCACCACAGTGGGCGAGTTGGTTGCGACGGGCGAACTCGTTTGCTTGAGAATTGACTTGGCCGGTTTGCATTCATTGGAAGGAGGAAGTGCTTTAAGCTCGGATTCGGGCGTCGCGGCGGGATCGGTAAAGGATGGGGGTTTGATATATCTGGTCCATGGTGAAAAGTTCACCCGTTTAGATTGTCGATTGGACGAAGCACCATTGGGTAGACTGGTCGACAACGGATTGTCACGAGGCGTCTGGGCTACAACCGGTGATTCCTGTATATTTTCTTTCTCGGACAGCGATCGAGACGTTGTCCTAGGCGGAGTAGGTGGACGAGCAGACAAAGGACCGAGGACCTCCACCATATTTCACGGGATCGAAGAACGAAAAGAGGACAGGGAAAGAAGAGAGGCTCAGGAACATCGCGATGCGAACCAGCTGAGCATTCAGACCACTGAGACCATCACCGAGTCGAGTTGAAAATTGGGACGATGTTCGACAGAGAGAGGAGAAGCCCTGTCTGGCTCAGCCGATCCTCCTGGAACGGACCGCGCAGAGCGAAAAGAGACGCGCCTCGACTCGCGTGTCAGTGGCGGTGCCACGCGTAAAGTGTGGCGCATCACCTTGCCGTGGCGCTCAGGTGTCGAGGCATCCGCAGAGGTCCTTCAGCGGAGAACCCCACCTACAATAGAGACACAGCATCGCTCTTCTTTTATCAGGAGTGTCAGTCTGCGGCAGTATTCACAGTATCTGGAGGGGTTTTTCGACTTGCCAAATAATCAGGAAATGGCGCTCCGTCCCTTGTACGGCGCAGGTATTCTACCACCCATGACATCAGCCTTCAGCGCACCCGCTAATAATGCATGCAGAGAAGCTGCAGCAAGTTAAAGAGCTACTGGGGACCCTTGAAAAGGACCTGGAAGAGCATTCACTCAGTTCATCTCGTATGCTATGTGCCATTATTTTCTTGGATATCTCTGACCCCCAGCAGAAAAGACCCAATTCCTGTTGCAGTTGAGACAACATGGAACCAGTCCAGATAATGCGGGCCCCATCTACTCAAAAAGGGTATTGTATTATCGCCCCTCCTCCAGATATTATACTAATGCGAGAGTTTAGGGTATGGAGCTCTTATCAAAGTACGGTGTTGAGGGGGAATCGCCCGATGTTCGTCGGGCTGCGTTGCGATGTATCGCCAACGCCCTGCTCCTGGATCCAAACATGCGCCAGATCTTTGTTGATACAGGCCGTGGCGGTAAGCTAGCAGAGATGCTCAAGGTTGGTCAACCCATCTGATAATTCTCATGATTAGAGACTAATAAACTCAGTGTGACTCTTCGGAAGATGAAATGATCATCAGCAGAATACTCTTCATATCCACGTACAACACCACGATGGATTTCAAAAAGCTCATTGACGAGCATTCATTGGCCGATAATGTTGCTTATGTATGTTGTTTCCTGAACCCTTGTGATGTCCATATACTAAACTCTGTAGCAACTCCACCGACACCTCGACCAGTTGCCCGAATCAGGAGAGGGCTCGCTAGCCCAAATTGACGAGTTAGGTCTGACAGACACCTCGAAACTCATCTTCAACGTGTCAAAGATATACTCAAACCTGGCACCTGCATTTTCATCTTCGATCCCTCATATCTTCAACCTAGTATGCCGGCTTCGAATTCCCTCCCAGCCGCTGGATGGTGTGCTAGGTTCCCTTCTCAACTGCTTGTCAACACTCGACTTGGAAAATAAGGAGGGTACCCCATTCGAAAATAGCCCCCTATTCCCTCCCTCCGATCAGAACCGCAACGTCGACAAATTGATTAAAATCCTCGATCTTTCCATCTCTTCTGGCACCCCTCAAGACCTCGATATCAAAGGCGTTTCTCTTCTCTACGTGCTGATTAACCTTTACGAGTTGGCACCAGAGGAGACTCGCGGGCACGTGGAGACACTCCTCCTCCCAGATGATAGTGACCGGAGCCAGCCAATCGGACAGTCTGACACCCTGTCGTCCAAGTTGCTGAAGCTTTCAACGGCACCGTTTTCGAACATCAAGAACGCTGTCTCCGAGTTGCTGTTCGTCCTGTCGGGTAAGGACGCAGAAAAACTCACAAAGAATATCGGGTACGGATACTCTTCTGGGATCCTTGCGTCTCGGGGCATACAACTTCCTGAGACTGCGGGCGAAGCATTTGCCGCCGAGGAACATGACCCCGAAATTAACCCCATTACTGGGCAGAGATGGGATGCAGAGAGACAGGATACGGGGCCGCCTATGACGAGGGAGGAGAAAGAAAGAGAGGCGGAGAGGCTGTTTGTGCTTTTTGAAAGGTATGTCTCCATCCTCCCCGTCTAGTAAACTTCTGATTGCTAACTGTAAACAGGGCCAGAGCTAATGAAATACTCAACGTGGAGAACCCCGTCAGACAGGCTCTTCATGAAGGCAGATTGGAAGAGTTGCCTGATTCTGAGAGTGACCGTGATTAGTCTTCATCTTGGGGGTTTGCTATATATATGTTGGCAGATTATCATCATATCTATAATAGTAATCACATCCTGACACTCTTTTACTGCTACCACTCTCCAATCAAACCTGTTATGATAGAAATTCTGTGTTATACAGATAGAGGAAGCTAGACAACGTAAGGATCAAGCGGTCAGATTGTCAGAGTCTAGATCCAAGGTTGCTGGGCCTCGAATCCAAGTCCATCTCATCAGGCCTTGTAAGGGAAATCAACAAACAGATGCGTACCCGTGTGTCTGTCACAAAAACTCATGTAGTCGTGCCCGAAGACAAACGATAAATACAACAGGACAGAATAGTCAGAAGATATCACCATTCCTCCATGTGGCTGCCTTCAACCCTCAGATCCAACGGACCGTATACTCGACGGACCCTGATGTGCTCAACTTCAACCTCAGGACACACCCTGTCCCTTGATTGCTGCTAACATCAGTAGACATTCAAATTAAGGGGTCATAGGCACTAACACTTCCGGGCAACAATTTCAAACTCAATCGGGGTAGTGTTGGCCTTCAATAGCGCTCGGTGCCACTGCTCACGAGAATGGATAGGTGTGGGTTGCCGGAGGGTAACGTTGCCCTCCTGGAACGGACGAACTATTTGGCGCTCATGGTTAAAAGCGCACTGGCTTTTGAGATATCTATCCCACTTGCTGAACTTGAGAAGAGACACTTCAAACAACTCGCCCAGGTCGCTCCTCTTCCCCCTCGGGATAAAATCCAGCGCTGCAAGCTCGCCGCAGTAGTCAGGATTAACGCGGTTGTGGATGACAATGTCAACATTGTGGATGCTGGTACTGTGGATGGCTTTCTCGTTTGAGTCACGGGCTGGTCCAGCCGTCGAATTTGAGGCCATGTGCAACTCTTTTGCCATAACTAGGAGTGTCTCCAAGCACGAATCCGGGGTGCTTGAATATTCATCCTGTACAAGACCTGGAAAACAGGAGATGTGAGGTAAGATACATTGTTTTGCGACTTCCATAGGATATCGCAATTCCAGGGTGCTGAAAACTGTTGCTTCTTCCTGGATTATCGATTTGAGTATCAAGTTGATACGGCTTGCCTCCGCAGAATTCCTGAATGCGTCTTTGAGGAGGATTGCCCTGGGATTCCCAAGGCAAGCCCTCGGGGGGGCAGCCGGGTAAATCGCTCCCATTGGGTTACTGGGCGAAATGAGGCCTTGACTGACGAGCCTGAGGATAATCAGCAGAAGGGATACAACGTAGGTGGGTTGATGTGAGGTTTTCAGGACGGAAGAAAGAATAGTCTGGACTAGGAGATGAGGAAGTAAACACTTCGGAGAGTAACACAACTGGAAGGTGAGAGTGGGAGGCACGGTGAGTAAATAATGGCCCTCTACTTCGAGGTTGGGTCTTCCTTCTGACTGGCCCGTTACCATGCCCACGCCCATCGCAACAGGTGAGCCATTGGTTTCTCCTTTTCTATATACCATTTAGCTCTTGCATCCATCGACGCTTGAGTTGTATGCTAAGTAGTCTGACTGCGTGTCTTTCGCCTCGAGCTACAAGACTTTAATCACGTACCATGTTGTTAATGAAGGGGGTCAAGACGATACTCATCAAGAAAGAATGGCTTTTTGCTTCTATCTAAAATATTCAGATCCCTAACAGGTCCCAAACCCTATCCAATAATAGTCATGTTCGTTCATTCGTACAAAAAGTCCAGGGCGAGTAGGTCGACGCTCCGCTCTTTGCAAGGTTTCGGTCAATTTGAGAAACCTACTGCACCATAAGAGTGAGAGCCGACCTCTCGCAGGCAGACGGCCTCCCGACCCAGGTCAGGAAGACGCGCACCGTCAGTCAGCATTGGCGTTCTTGATGCGCCTGCCAGCGCTGTGAGGTTGCGCGGAGACTGACGGACTATCCATCAAATTGGATCCCCCATCACACCATCTCGTCAACCCTAATTTTCCACGCCAATCTTGACCTTCTTCTCCGGCGGGGGAATCACTTTGTCTTCCGCCTCGCCCTTAAGGTTCGGGAGTTCAGTCACCGCCTCGGAGATGATGTCAAGAGCCTTCTTGATCTCATCCTCCGTAATGACAAGCGGGGGAGCCAGGCGGATAATATTCTGATGAGTCGGTTTGGCCTACGCAATGAAAATTAGCGATTTTATGATTTATTACAATCAGACGTAGACTTACCAGGAGACCCTTCTCCTTCAACAGCATACAGAGATCCCAGGCCGTATGGCCGTTGGTCTTGGACTCATCAATGATGATCGCATTCAGCAGACCCTTTCCACGCACGGTTTGGATCATGGGGCTTTTGATAGCCTCCAGTCCGCTGCGGAAGACGTGACCCAATCTCTCGGCGCGCTCAACCATCTGTTCCTCTTGAACAACCTCGAGGGCACGGATCGCGACAGCGCAACCCAAGGGGTTACCACCGTACGTCGAGCCGTGAGTACCGGGTTCAATGGTGAGCATGATGTCCTTGCGACCCAGCACACAAGACACAGGGTACATGCCGCCAGAGATGGCCTTGCCCAGCAAGACCATGTCGGGCTTGATGCCGCTCCACTCGTGGCAGAGAAGCTTTCCAGTGCGAGCGATACCGGTTTGGATCTCATCACAGATCAGAAGAGCATTGTGCTTGTCGCAAAGAGCACGGGCTTCTTGCAGGTAGTCCTCATCAGGCACGACAATACCGGCCTCTCCCTGAATGGGTTCGACCAGGAAGGCGGCGAGGTTGGGGCCGGCCTTCTCAAAAGCCTCGCGCAAAGCGGCCTTGTCATTGTAGGTGATGGGACGGTCCGTTCCGGGGATGTTGCATCCAATTCCGGGGAGGTAGGGACCGTAGTTCTCCCGCGACTCGGGGTCGGAAGAAAGAGAAATGGCAGCGAACTATATTGTGAGTGAGCCATTGCACTATATATCTACAACTTTACGGCTCGATAATGCAATCGGAGAAAGAAAGGGAAGCGTACAGTACGTCCATGGAAGTTGTTCTCAGCACTCAGAACAATGGCCTGGTTCTCAGGGATACCTTTGACCTTGTAACCCCACTTCCGAGCAATCTTGATGCCGGTTTCGACAGCCTCGGCACCCGTGTTCATAGGGAGGACCATGTCAAAGCCAAAATACTTGGTGACAAACTGTGCGAAACGGGGAAAGACATCATTATAGAAGGCACGGGAACTGAGGGTTACACGAGAAGCCTGATCGACGAGAGCGGCGACCAGCTTGGGATGGCAGTGACCTTGATTGACGGCGGAGTAGGCCGAGAGGAAATCAAGATAGTGCCGTCCTTCGGGATCCCACACGGAAGTTCCCTGGGCACGAGCGAAGACCACCGGCAGCGGGTGGTAGTTGTGGGCGGCGAATTCATGTTCAGCCTGGATGGCCTCTTGAGTGGAGGCAGCGTGGTAGGCAGAGGTACCATTGGAAGTACCGTTGGAAGCCATGGTGAATAGGAGTCAAGAAGGGAGTGAGATGGGAAGGGGATGGGGATGGAGAATGAGGGAAGTATGAGGAAGAGAAGGAGAAAGAAGAAAAGAAAGAAGAGAGAGAAAAAGAAGGGCGGATTATAAGGGCGAGAGTCGATGGAACCGAAGCTACCTCGACTTTAAGCTATGCCGCTAAGTGCAGGTCTACCCGCGGCCCCAGTCCCACGCCGGCCAATCGGCGCCCTGTCATTACCTGGCGTTATTAACATGCTTTTATTAGGTAATACCAACGCCTTTACTAAGTCCCTCCTCCGTCCTTCCACTATTACTGTTGTTGTAGGCACGGAGTATCACCATGGCCCCGTCAACTCCCTCCTCCGTCTTCCTCTTCCTCCTCGCCCTCCGTCTCCTCAACGCCCTCTCCCTCTCCACCTTCTTCCAACCAGATGAGTTCTTTCAGTCTCTCGAACCCGCTTACCAGATCGCCTTCGGTGACAATCAGGGCGCCTGGATCACCTGGGTCAGCTGCACCGCTTTCCTCCCCCGCGAAGGGAGCCGATGCTAACCTTCATGCAGGAATGGAGACATCATCTGAGATCCTCGCTCCACCCGCTGCTGTTTGCCACCGTCTACAATGTTGCCGACCTTCTTGCGCGTCTCCTCCGCCTCTCCTCCCCCGTTCGCGCCGAGGTTCTCGTCGCCGCACCAAAGACCGCCCAGGCCCTCATTGCGACCGTCGGGGACTTTTATACTTGGAAATTGGCTCGGTTGGTGTACGGACGAGGGAGTCATGAAGCGACAGCCGTGGTAGGCCTCGTCGACTCCGCCTGTCCTATATATCCCACGCTGATCGATCGAGCTAGCTGGCCTTAACCGTCCTCAGTCCTTGGCAATGGTTCTGCTCCACCCGGACGCTGTCGAATTGTCTCGAAACCTCAATCACCATTGTCGCCTTATATCTGTGGCCATGGGAGTGGTCTGTCGGAACCGCGTCCAACTCTCGGACGGACGGCGACAGGCGTCTGCTTAATCGGTGCGTGTCACTACGTTCGGATGACGCGTTACTGAAGACTAACTGAACCTCTCAGGCTCCGTCAATGTCTCTGTCTAGCTGCACTAGCTTGTATCCTGCGACCTACCAACATCCTCATCTGGATGACCCTCGCCGGCGTCGCGTGGGTGCGACGCAGCTGGTCGCAAAGGAGAACGCTCTGTCGCGAGGTGCTCCTCTGCGGGTAGGTCAACACCCCGCAAAACCCTGGTCCAGGGGCTCACACGTCATAGGTCTACCGTTCTGGGTATTTCGGCCCTTGCCGATCGCTTTTACTACGGCGTCTGGACCTTCCCACCGCTTAAGTTTCTCTACTTCAACGTGGCTCAGTCTCTGGCCGTGTTTTACGGACGCAATGACTGGCATTATTACCTGTCTCAGGGGTACCCGCTTCTCCTCACGACAGCCCTACCCTTCACTCTCGTGGGCTTGTACCGCGTCCTGACCTGTACGCGGCCCTCCACGAACAGCAAATCCAGTCAGATCCAACGCCAACTAGCTGGAATCTGCCTGTTCATGCCATTCGTGCTCTCCCTCATCTCGCACAAAGAAGTCCGCTTCATCTACCCATTGTTGCCGGGCCTGCATGTCCTTACTGCACCTCCGTTGGTGGACTTCTTCCTCCCCGCGGTGTCTCGCTCGAATGGAGCATACACCCCCCGACGACTTACGCTCTCATTTCTCGTCCTTGTAAACCTCGTCATCGCAGGCTACACCAGCGTCTACCACAACTCGGGGATTATCAACGTTCTCTCCTACCTCCGGCACCAACATGAAACCCACGACCCCATCAATCGGTCCCCGGAGGCCCTCCTTCACTCCGACGCCGTCGACACATCGCAAGCCGGTATCACCGCCGGCTTCCTGATGCCCTGCCACAGCACCCCATGGCGCTCTCACATGGTCTACCCGACCCTCCACGCCTGGGCACTCACCTGCGAGCCACCTGTTGGCCTTAACGCAACTGAAAAGGCCCTTTACGTCGACGAAGCTGACCAATTCTACAATGACCCTGCCCGGTTCCTCCGCGACAACATGAGCGGCGGCCTGCGTCACATTCCCCGAAGCCCCTCCTACGATCTCACCCCAGAGCTCTCCGCACAGCACGGCCCCGCCACCTACCAAAACGCCATTCCGCACGATTGGCCTGACTATCTCGTCTTTTTCGCGCAGCTCGAACCCACCCTGCAAACCCTCCTCCGCAGCTCTTCCTACGCCGAGTGCTGGCGCACCTTTAACACGCCCGTACATGACGACTGGCGCCGGCGCGGCGACGTCGTCGTGTGGTGTCTCGACCCGGCGGAACAGTCCGCGTGGCGGTCACGGCAACGCCAGCGCGCCCTCGAACAGCGCGACCGCCAGTTCGAGCGCATCATCCAGGAATTCCGCAACGAGGCACGGCGTCAGCAGAAGGGCTGGGGCCGTCGATCATCGCTGTGGCAGCGCTGGACGTCCGGGCTGTTTTCCCCGTCCCGGACATGGTCGTGGCCGTGGGACCGCCGTCAGCAACTGCAGTTCCAGTTCCCGTGGCCCCAGACGTCCTCGTCCGCGTGGGACGTCTCGTGGCCGTCGTGGGACTGGCTGTCCTCGTCGAGGAAGAAGGCACAGGCTCGGTACCGGGAGCTGTGGACCTAGGGATGCTGTCTGGCTGGGCCTTGCGTCTTGCGTCCGTTGACGGATGTATGGTCACTTTCCTTGCTTAGCTTGTCTCTCTTCTCTTCTTACTTGTGTACGATTGGCTTATATACCCTGTAGCGGATCCGGTAATCTCATCAGTTAAATATCCAACCCAGATCTATACATATGGTAGACTATATACCGTAACTACATAATCTATCCAGCAGAACTTGTCTAAGTTGCCCTCTCAACCATCCAGCCTATCCAGCTGGAAATCAAACGCCGCGAAACAATGCTCAGTCATATGGTAATGGTGTACACAGACCGCAGAACAGCAGTGGTATGGATAATAAAGAGTTTCAAGTTTCGTTGAGAAGTGTATTCATCTACCCGTAGCGTGCGCTCAAACTAGCAAACGCATCGGGGCTGTGTCGGCCGTTCTGGAGGTTGTTGATATCGACACTTTGTTGGCTCATGTGGCCCCGCGGGAAAGTCGTTGCAGTTGGGGGCGCGGAATTCATAGTCGTCGCAAAGGGGGAGGTCTGGGGCATCAGCTGCGCCTGCGGCTGGAACTGTGCGTGCTGTTGTTGCTGTTGCTGGGGGAAGGTAGGAGGGTTGGGCGGGGCGGTAAAGAAGGGGTTTCGAGAGCCGGATTGGAGGTCGGCCGACGGCTGAGGTTGAGGTTGAGGTTGAGGTTGAGGTTGTTGGGGTGTATTGACGGTCGGAGGGAAGGGTGATGATTGCGTCAGGCTGGGAGCCTGCGGTTGCGGGTTTGTGGGGAGGGGTGGTTGAGGCGGGGAGAAGCTGTATAAGGACAGGATGGTGTTCTTGTCCACCCGGCCCGTGGGCTGCGGAGCAAGATACTGCGCGGGTTGCGAGGCCTGGAAACCGTACTGCGGCTGGTAGGCCGTCGCACTCTGCGGGGTGGTCGGCGCGGTCATGGATTGGAACGGATTATGAGAGGCGAAGCCCGGCTGTTGCGGAGCAGGCTGGGGCTGCGACGGCTGCTGGAACGGAGACGGCTGGCCAAAAGACGAGGTGGTCGAGAGCGTCGGCATGGTGTTCGCATGTCGGGGAGGATTGGGCACCGCCGTGGGAGCCGTGAGGCCCTGATTTTGGGGCTGCAGTGAGGTCGCAGGGGACGGTGCCTGGGTGAAGAACGGGTTGGCCTGTCCGAGTGTGGTGGGAGTTTGCATGGGAGCAGCCATGTTGGGTTGCGACGACTGGAAGAATGGGTTGTTTTCGACCGGCTGCGGGGACTGTACGAATGCATTCTGGGTGAAGCTGGAAGTAACTGGAGGAGTGGCCAATGGCGGCTGGTATATCGACTGCGGTGCCGCTGGTTGAGGATAGCCTCCTGTGGAGTGTGGGAACAGAGGTTGGGAGACTTGAAGGTTCTGGAACGACTGCTCGAGAGGCTGCGCCGAGGCCGGCTGCGACGTAGGCATGTCAAAGGGATTGTACGACTGGCCCGTTTGCTGGGTACTAGGTGACTTCGCGTCCAACTGGTCAAACGGATTGGTCGAGGACGTTGTCGTCGTCGTTGTCGTTGTCGTTTGCGCGGGAGTCCTTGTGCGCGACACCGAGCCATTGCCCTCTCCCAGTCTTACCAATGTCTCAACCGACTTGTCGAAGTTCCCATCCAATCCTCGCAGAACGGCTGCGTTACGTCGCTCGTTCTGGAATCCCATGTCCCTCAAGGTATTCATCATGGACTCGAATGAGGCGGGGCTCATGGAGCTCGAAGCGGCATCAAGGCCATGAGAGGCCGAACGAGTGGGCAGCGGCGGAGGTGGAGACTGCGATCGAGGCGACAAACCCTGTCCTTTCGACAGGCGATGAAGATTGGTAGCAGAAGAGGCCGATCGTAGGCCAAATCCGAACGGTCGACCGGGTTTGGGGGGAAGAGGGGGCGGCGAGCCCTCCGGAGACTGATCGCGAGGGGCCGGGTCGTCTCGAGCAGGGGGTTTCGGTTTCCCATCCTCCAGGCTTCGGAATTGGTATTTCTGGCGAATAAAGCGCTCCATACAGGCGTCGGCCTCGTCGACATCCGTGGGGACCGGGGGTTTGACGTTGCGGGGGTTGTAGATCTTGTTCATGATGTTGTTTCCGTGGGATTTCATATTCTACGCAATTGAGAGATTAGGTTTGCATTTCGATCCAAGAGCGGTGCATGCACTTACATCGACTTGCTCCGAGGACCAACTATCCATACTGAGAGATTTGATCTTGGAGATATGGGTGCCCATTTTGCGATGCAGGGCCGCACATCGCATACAGAGGAAAATGCCCAACTATATCTCATTGTCAGTCATTGTCAGTGTCGGTGATGAGCGTCGATCGGTTCACGGGTACGTACGTTCCAACTGGCCCATCCTAGAAGACAAGATGTATTAGTTTTACGTGGGATGCACAAGTACATTTCCCTGGCATGACATACCTGGATTCATGGCTTGACAGTCGGCACAGCGATCATTGCCAGGGACGGACCGGATGAGGTCCTGCAACGCGCGCTCATTGCGAAACTGCTGTCGTTTACTGATACCGACCACCATCTTTGCGGGAGACGTTTCTGAGAGAGGAGAGAGAGCTTCTCCGACGAGACCGGCGTGAAGGGAAGAGAACAGGGAGAACGCGTAAGTGGACACGGGGTAGGGGGAAGATCACAGGAGACGGGCCGAACTTCCGAGAGTGGCGGGATCAGAGAGACATGGTTCGGGGGTAAGAATAACAAGGAGGGTAGAGGAGATGTAGGGAGGTAATAATGAAGGTGGCGAAGGGAGAGACGATGTGGATGCGGATGAAGCTTGAAAAGGAGAAGAGGTTCATGTGGGGATCGTACATAGTGAGTACTTTTACTTCCATAAGTAGGTATGGAGTAGTCCCTTGTCGTCCCTTGGAACGTTCAACCTGGAAAGCTTCATCATCCCTGAGAAAATCCCCGCATGGGAGAATTCGCCGAAAGTCTATCGTCTGATAGTTGCTACGAGTCTACTATGGCTATCACGTATATCAAGTATCCGGACGATATACAAAGAAATGTATGAGCAGCAGGTGACTCCGACGACTACAGAGCAGTAAATCGAGGAGCCTTAAAATTGCCCGAAGGGAGAATCAATCTAGTACGCCAATATGACCTACCATCCTGTAGGGAGAATACCAGGCATTGGAGGTTGATTATGCGTTCGTAAGTTTTAAAAGTGTGATGAAGAAGAAGAAAAGAGAGCCGTGCGGATTTTGACGGGAAAAATTATATAGAGCGGCAGTGGGTCACGTGAGTGACTGCATGAGGTCGTTATGGTGTTGCTGACTCAGCCCGCTAACTTACGCGAGATTTCTTTTCCTTTTTTCTTGCAGCGGAGTTGTCTTTCTCTTTCTTCCCTCTCTCAACCGTGTCCATCCTCCATCCCAGAGACTCTTAATGCAGAGTTACTGGATGATCAATTTGACACCGATATGAGACCTTCGTAGAAGAACCACACAGTGCGCGTCGAGCCACCTCCATGGCTCCGAGGCATACTTTTTTATCGTTCGTTCAGTGGGAGATCAAAACCCAACAGTTTTTAGCAGGACTGCGTCTACTCCACCCTGGTGTTTGTTCCATCAAACGGCAGGACTAATTTTACGACGGACATGTAATCGTATAATCCTGAGAGTTGACAAGCTCTCGGGAGTACTCTGGGTGTACGGAGTACCTATCGAGGTTCCTGCCAGGTACGTTCCTGAAAACAACCCTATGGTGGGTGGGTGGTGAGGTACTCCGAGGTACCACGGGGAGGTGCGTTGTAGGTTCTGGTTAGTAATTCCGAGGCTGGATTGGCCAGTCAACAGACGGTTTTAGTAATGAGGAAATCGTGTAGTGGAGCCGGTGGACTATCACTGGCACCCATGTGTCTGAAAGACCTCGGGACTGTCAAAAAATAGAACCATGCGAGAGATACCTCAGACATGAAAGAGAAGTCTCGATGTCCCTGATCAGTCAGACAGACTGGTCGACGCGACAGTATCCGTGGAACGGCCATTGCCACTGTGATGCATAATCAAAGGCCTAGGTGTTGTACCTCAGTAATCACTATCATCATCATCCCCAGAAATGAAGACAATGCGGAGAAAACGAATCGGAAGTGTCTCTCTGCTGAGTCAACAAATCGGGTCCAGAACGGGCATAATCCCTCGCTGCTGATTGGGTTCATCCCTTGGTCTTCCTGCTTCTGCGTCCTTCGATCTCTCCATCTCTATCTTCCTCTTCTCCTTCTCCTTCTTCTCCCTCTCTCCCTCCGTATCAATTCATCCTCTCCTCCCTCATCTCCCTTTGTATCATAGTTGTACATCACCATGGCGTCCGCTGCGAGATCTGCCTCCCGCGCTTTCCTGCGCTCCACCCCCTCGGTCCGTCCGGCTGTACGCAGCTCTCGCTTTGCCCTGCCCACCCAGGCCTTCCGCGCCTCTGCTCGTCGCGGCTATGCTTCCGAGGCCGGTGAATCCAAGTCCTCCTCCAACACCTTTCTCTGGGCTGGTCTGGCTGCCCTCGGTGGTGCTGGCGCCTTCTTCTACCTGAACGGCGGCGACTCCCTCTCCTCCCAGAACTTCGTCCCCTCCAAGGCCGACTACCAGAAGGTGTACGACGAGATCGCCCGCAAGCTCGCCGACGAGACCGACTATGACGACGGCAGCTATGGCCCCGTAAGTCATCTTCTTCCCTGGTTCATCAATTCGTCCATTGGTCGCTAACCCGCTCTCTTCCCTTTTAGGTCCTCGTTCGTCTCGCCTGGCACGCCAGTGGCACCTACGATAAGGAAACCGGCACCGGTGGAAGCAACGGTGCCACCATGAGATTCGCCCCCGAGTCGGACCACGGCGCCAACGCCGGTCTCAAGCACGCCCGGGACTTCCTCGAGCCCATCAAGGCCAAGTTCCCCTGGATCACCTACTCCGACCTCTGGACCCTGGCCGGTGCCTGCGCCATCCAGGAGCTGGGTGGTCCCGCCATCCCCTGGCGCCCTGGTCGTCAGGACAAGGACGTCGCCGCCTGCACGCCGGATGGCCGTCTCCCCGACGCCTCCAAGGACCAGCGCCACATCCGCGACGTCTTCTACCGCATGGGCTTCAATGACCAGGAGATCGTGGCTCTGATCGGTGCCCACGCCCTCGGCCGCGCTCACACCGACCGCTCCGGTTTCGACGGCCCCTGGGACTTCAGCCCCACCGTCTTCAGCAACGAGTTCTTCCGCCTGCTCGTCGACGAGAAGTGGCAGAACCGCAAGTGGAATGGCCCTGCTCAGTTCACCGACAAGACCACCAAGACTCTGATGATGCTGCCCACCGACATTGCCCTGACCAAGGACAAGGAGTTCAAGAAGCACGTTGACCGCTACGCCAAGGACAACGATGCCTTCTTCAAGGAGTTCTCCGATGTCTATGTCAAGCTCCTTGAGCTCGGTGTGCCTTTCACCAGCGAGGAGCGCTTCGTGTTCAAGACCTCGGAGTAGGCTGATGCATTGGATTGAGTTTGCCAGTCGTTTGTATTTTCCATTTGTTTTGATATCCTAGATGGTTAGATTTCATGGCCTGATACAGTGGAGGAGTGTCCGAGGAAGCCTAGACAAGACTTAGAGACTCAGGTCAATAAATTTTCGGTATTATTGCTCATTCATTTAGTCATGAACATGGGTGGTAGAAGTGTACAGAGTAAATTTAGTAGGTAAAGCTTGAGTGGTGGCGGTAGAGATCCGGACCGCAAAGTCTCCACCAATGCGCCTCATCACCGTCGCATTCATTCCCTTCGAATTTTCATTCCCTACGACATCCAACCCAGCCACCAGTCGCATAGTCGCGTACATAGCGACACCAGAGTCAAGAAAATGGCCTCCCTCCACGACTTCTACCAAATCCTCAACCTCCCCTTCTCCGCCTCCACAACCAGCGGCTTCACCAAGCAACAACTCAAAGTTGCCTATCACAGAGCCCTGTTAAACCACCACCCCGACAAAGCCTCGACCGTGACACCGACCACCGACACCTCCTCGACGACACCAACCTCTCTACCAACAGACCGTCCCCATCGCACACAGCCAGACTCCACCCCGCGACCCGTCTACACCATCGACCAAATCACCACCGCCTACAAAACCCTCTCTGACCCGCAACTGCGCGCCGACTACGACCGCGCATTACGGCTCGACCGGTCGACGGCCGCCGCGCGCGAGAAGAACGCCACGGTCTTCCACACAGGGCTGGAGGTCGTGGATTTGGAGGATCTGGAATGCGACGAGGAGGCTGCCTGCTGGTACCGCGGGTGTCGGTGCGGCGATGAACGGGGGTTTTGTATCGAGGAGAGTGATCTCGAACGGGAGGCGGAGCATGGCGAGATTGTTGTTGGGTGTCGCGGGTGCAGTTTGTGGATGAAGGTTTTGTTTGCTGTTGCGGAGGATACGTGATTTCCCCTGCGGTATGAGGGGTGGTTCTTTGGCCACCGCTCTAAAGTGTTCTTTAGCAGTCTTGATGCCTGCGACTCGGATGTGTGCGCGTCTGTCCCTGGACGGGGCATGAAATTGCTGGGTCGTGCTCCGCTACACGGTTGAGGTCGTGACAGGTTTGGTCTGGATGGACGGTCCAAATATCGCAGATACTCATCATGCGAGGGGCTGATGCCGCTGGTTTTCCAGGCTGATGAACGAGTGTCGTGCGTGGCTTGTTATTATTATAATGATGTTGATGAACTCGACGACTATTTAGAATAGAAGATACCAATGATAGATGAGAAGCGAGTGGTTTGATATCAATCCAGAGCCACAGACTGGTTCATCATAGTCTCTGTTGACTTGTAGACACCGTCATTGGTCTGTACAGCTGTCCAGAATCCCAGCATTATACATGTGTATACTCCAAGTAGTTTGGGGAAATACTTCCAGTGTTGATCTAGAGCAAGCGGTGTGTACCTGACAACAGCCTGGCAGGATATATATATCCCACACAACGGCGACAACAAGTAACAATTTATTAGATAACTCTAACCCAAACACTCAAACTATCCAATACTAACTAAGATACACTTAGAGGTTCATTCAAATAAACATTGGTTTGTCGAGAATAAGAAGTACTGCTACTAATGGTGGTGCGGGGGTTGATGACATATACAGAAGCTCAACCACGACCGTCCTTACTTCAGCTTCTTTCCCCTCCCTTCTTTCATTTCTCCTCCCACCCACCGCCACAATGACAAAAACAGTCCATATCACCTCTAAGGAGCAATTCAGCTCTCTGCTGACCTCCTCCACCTTTGTTGTGGCCGACTGTGAGCTCCCTACGCCGCCTGCCCGCATCAACGCGAGCCCCTCGTGCACCGCTAACAAACCCCTCCAGTCTACGCAGATTGGTGCGGACCATGCAAAGCCATCGCCCCGGTCTACGAGCAGCTGTCCGAGCAGCTCTCGCGCAAAAATGCCATCACCTTTACCAAGATCAACGTTGACACGCAGAAGGACCTCGCCGCCGCCCACGGCATCACCGCGTATGCCCCTCCGCCAAAACAAAACCTACAGGAAACAAACACTAACATCTCCGTTGCAGGATGCCCACCTTCATGGTCTTCCAACGCGGTCGGGTCATATCCACCGTCCGCGGCGCCAACCCGCAACAACTCTCCGAAGCGGTCCGCAAGCTCGCCGCGGAAGCCAGCAAAGCCGACAGCGCGGGCGAGTCCTCGAGCGGTAGCGCTACCGGCGCCAGCGGCGCATACTGGGTCGGCGCGGCGACGCCCAAGAACTACAGCGATATCACAGACCAGTACGATCCGAAGGGACTGGAGCTGCTGAACCGGGCCAGCGAGTGCGGCACGGCGAAGACGCTCTTCGAGGGGGCGAAGCCGTCCGCGCTGGACGGCAAGGGCAAGGGCAAAGCCGGCGGCGGCGCGGTGGACTGGGTCGAGAGCGACACGGACGAGCAGCTGATGCTGTTCATCCCGTTCCAGTCGACGCTGAAGGTGCACTCGCTGCATATCACGTCGTTGCCGCCGGCAGACGACGAGGACGTCGACGAGGATGAGCGGCCCATGCGCCCCAAGACGCTGCAGCTGTACACGAATCGATCGCATGTGCTGGGCTTCGACGAGGCGGAGGATATCCCCGCCGTGCAGACGGTGACCATCCAGCCGGAGGACTGGGATGCGAAGACCGGTACGGCCAAGATTGACCTTCGGTTTGTCAAGTTTCAGAGCGTCATGTCGCTGGTGGTTTTCTTTGTCGATGGCGACGGCGACAGCGACAAGCTGCGTGTGGATCGCATTCGCATCTTCGGCGAGGCGGGCGAGAAGCGCGAGATGGGGAAGCTGGAGAAGATTGGGGACGAGCCGGGTGAGTAAATGTTGGGTTGAGTTGATATTCATACATAGCGGGTGCCCGCGGAGTCTACGGTAGAACTACGAGGCGAAGGAAGACAATGAACATTGTAAAGTGTTTCATTTTTACTATATGAATACTATGAATACTGTTATATAGAGCCAATCGCTCAATTTTGATAGTAGTGTCCGATCCCAAACCAAATGGCCTCATCCTAGAAGAGTTCAAGAAAGACCAGTAAAGTAAGAACCGGCGTGCAATTCCTTTCTTCTGTGACGCAACTGACACCTGGAACACATCACGGGAAATAGTCCGAAAACCTGATGTGTAGGCAACACGGGTGAATAGTAGTTGCGTCGCCGCACGAAGAAAGGAAAGAAAAAAAATCCTAAACGGTTGACCAGCCGCGGGAGATTTTATAGTGGGCAGATCGCGTCGGGAGGGAGCTACGTTTTTCCGTTTAGCGACAAGTGATTATGTAACTACCCACGTCTTTCCTTTCTTCGGTGGGAAGAAATTTCCCCTTCTTCTTTTCTTCATCAATATCGGCTGATGATGAGACAATTGGATGTATAATATGATAGGAAGAGACTGAGTTCCCTCTGGGAGTTGTGATCTCAACTTTACCATCCACTGAGGCCGTTATCTTTGTTCTTTTTCTTTGGGATTTGCTTTTCGTGTTATCGTGGTGATTCTCTATCAAACTCGGTTTAGACTCAAGAATGAGGTGATGAGGTGACGAGTCCCCTATCTGTTATCATTGTTATTTGGCGGCTTCAGCGGAAGCTTCGGAACGATAGTGCCCGCAATAATGAAACCGTAGAGGCAGAGAGACAAGAGACCAGCGTGGCTGGCTGCCTCGTAGAGACGCTCTGCGCAATCGGTACCTGAGCGAGGTTGTTTCAACCTGACTCGAATCCCACACAGAACCACGGATGCGGATTCGTTTGCAACCAGCACAATCTGTCGGAATGTCGTAATGCTGCTATCTGCTCCGTTGATCATGCCATCACAGCCACCCCACGGCCGCGATGGCATCATTCCGAGGCATGCCCTCATCCTGCGATACAGGAACACACCGTGGGAACCATGGTTCATCGCCCGCATTCTGATATTGCCGGTGAGCGGGTAAAGCCCGCGGGCTGAACTGCATGTGCGCTTCGGGGTTTAGGCCTGTCAGGCCCAGTCCAAGCAACGGCATGCACGCTCTCCCCCGCAAGATGCTAAGAATCCTGTCGCCAAAGAGGAAAAGCTTGAGAGGGGTCCCCTGTTGCGTGTGGTTTGGGTGTGATTGCGGCGTCGCGTTCAGCCCGTGGGGGACACCCTCGATTGGTCCCTCGTCCCCGGTGGTTGGGATCTGGCGTCTCGTGTGATTTGATTCCACTGCGACCCAGGGAACCTCGACCTCGCTGAACGTGCTCAAACCGAAGGCATTATTTTGTCCAACTTGGTATGACGAGAAAAAAGAAAGAAAAAGAAAGTCGTGTGTAGATCTTCCACAGCTCCCACGCTGTAGCCATCTTATCTCGCCTCCTCTCCACTCATTCGCCCACGAGGTTCCCACCGAGGTTGGGTGCATCCACTGTAGTGCGCGATTTCGTATCGCCGGCCGCCTGGGGGATGGACATGGAATGGAAAGGACCCGTCGTCGATCGCTGCACGAACGGGACAAGACGAGGCGAGACGACAGTCGAGATAGCAGTGGCGGCCTGCTGGGTTCCCCATGCAGCAATTGCAGCTATCGTCACATTGAAGACGGCCGGGCGGACCCACGAGTGCGCACTGCGGCGATTGGAGACTAGACTAGACTAGAAAGAAAAGGACTCACCGTGAGAGCTGCCGCTAGGCTAGTCAGTAGTGTCTAGCTTGCGACGGAAAAGTGTGGAGAGACAATCCTGGCCAGATAGAGTTTGCTTGACTCCAGGTGCTGGAACAAGCGCTGCGGTCATTCGTCTGGAGATGTCGACATGAGTGCTCATCCTCCCCCATCTATCTGCTGCTATCGCCTTCGGACGACGTCCATAGGATCGGACTAGCGATGTCGGAGCCGTGCAGCTGCGGTTGGGGTTGGAGCCGTGTATGGACCAGGGAGACGGATGCAACTCTGAACGGAAGATGGATGTGGCGTCCACCAAGACAAGCCCGCTATCTCACAATCTGGGCTTCTCCATACATACTTCGTATACTTCGTACAATGTGTAGGTGACGGCAAATCCTTTGGCCAGGTTCTCCGCATTAGAGCTGGAGGTCGGTAGTCGCAGCAGCCGTCGATGCCTAGTGGCAGGTTTAGCTCATTCCATGGAAAGCATGGATGTGTTAGGGTTAGGATGGTCAGGACGATATCTTCCAGAAGAGGACAGTCGGAGAGCATCCGAAACCTTCGTATCGATGGAGTATAAACGCGACCGATAAGAATTGGCGTGACCGGGGGACCTTGGACGACGCAACCAAGATCGTCGATGGATCCCACGTTCTGCTTCCATCCAACGAGAGGAGACAGTCTCCCTCGCAAACTAGTCTACCTAGAGTCGTAATAGTTGGAATAGTCTGCTGTTGGCTCATCATTTCCCCAGTTCTTCTCCAAGCGGGCCGGATAACCCACCCTCTCTCCCCAAGAGAGTAAGACTCGGAAAAGCCATCCAACCATACCTGGAGTGGACTCGTCTTGGTAGTTGATCCATTCGTGCCGTCCCAAAACTAGATGCTCGACTAGTGCACTAGACACTAGACTAGATTCGACTAGGCAGGTCCTTGACTGGTCCTCCCGTGCCAGCACGTGTAAACACCGCACACGACGAGCTGCTACCTAGGTTCCTGTGCTGTCGTGGTTGATCGACCTGCCGCTCCCTCCCCTCGTCCGAATGCGCGTGGGCGCCAGGAACACAAAGTCAATTCCCCGCCGTCTGGCTCGTCTGCCTGTTACTATTCGCTCTCAAGTGCCGGCGTGCTCATCGGCAGTACCTTACACACTTCTTAGGCAGGCTGGGTACTTGCTATGTTGGTGCTGTAGGGTGGTTTGATTGGACCCAGCAGGCCGACCAACTGGGTACTATCCCCGGGGCTTATCTCGAACAGGCAAAAGCACACCATCTCGCCATCCGGGAAGGGTTTGTTCTCCAGGATTGACATGTTGTCGGGTGCGATCAGCAAACCCGTCCAACCCAGCTCTGCTGTCGATTCCACTCGGAAATCAGCCTGGGAGGTGCTGATTGGGGCCCGGCTTAGATGGTGATGGACTTCCGAGGACGCCTGCATGTGGACACGGTGGTCTCCCTTCACCACTGACAGTCTAGGTATGATGGATAGTATCAACTTAATGGTATCGTACACCGTATGGTATGTACGGCGAGTACCGGAGTACCGTACCTTACTGGTCCCCGCAAAACGCCTCCATGATCCAAGAGGTGAGGTAGTAACCCGGTCGGGAACCGGACTCTATCCACGTCCGGCCGGCCAGTCCATGGCGTCGCTTGGCGTCGAGTGGGCTGGGGACCTTTACGGTGACCAACTCCAGCTCACTAGTTCAGGTAGGTAGGTCCTTAGCCTGTGGTATGGTGGATGATATGGCATGGTGGTACTGAGGAGACCGTGCGGTGGGCTCTCCAGACGAGGGAAGTTTGGTACAGATCCGAGTTGGCCCATATTATCCCCTCCCTCTCCATTGTTAACTGGAGCAGTAGTGGCACGGGGGAGAATTAGGCGACGGGAATCCAGCCGGGCCAGCCGAACAACCCCGTTGTTCTTCCATGGCGTGGCTCATGTGGACGAATAACAGAAAGACTGAGGTCGAAGTGATCCTTTGATACTACGGTCTGATAGTGTCTCGGAGAAATATTATCACTACAGTATAAAATTTTATATTGGCATAGTCGCCACCCTAGTACTAGTTCCATGTCACTAATGTCCCCCGTGCCCAGATGGAAGACGCATCGAAGGTTCTTCGCTCGCTAAGGGTGCGCTGCTCCATCGGCGTGGGATGCTCCTCAGACGGATATTAGGGTCTCAGATGGAGCACTGCAGCATGAGGCAGAGTTTCGACGGCTGATTGGTGGACTCACGAACGCGTCGTCTGTTTCAGATTGTGCGCCTGTCAACTCCTCCGACAAGGGCGGACCGTCCGACTGGAATAGTGGTGTGACTAGTGGCGGGCGTGCCCTAAACTAGCCGCGGCCTCGTCGGGTCGGGTCCTCCACTTCATTTATTACCGTAATAATATTGATAACCACCTTGGCATGACGAGACACGGAGATTGGAGCAGAGCCTTTATCCCATTCCAGCATAGAGTCGTGCCGGTGGCAGAGACTATGAAAGCTAATTTTCCAAGACATTGCGCGGTGATGCAGTTTGCCTCTGCTCATATTTGGGAATCTCCTAATGCGGTAATCCTGTGTCCGACACTCCGCTCATCCTGGATCAACATGATCAACTGAACCTAAGTTTCTGAAGTCCTATCTACACACCTAGACTCATAGCATACCATAACGTAACCACTGCAGGAAACCGTTGCGTGATGCGCTGGTTCTCTGGTAATTAATCTGGATCCGCCGGCTGTGGGTTGCATTGAGTAACTCCGGTAGGTAGAGTGATGTCCTCATATACCTCAGTGGATGGCGTGTTTCGTGCTTGATATCATATCGACCGCCCCCAACCTAGTCGAAAATGCAAGCAACGGATATTGACAGGAACCCAATTCCACCGCCACCACGCTGATTCGTCGGGGAATGAACG
The DNA here is from genome assembly GCA_001931935.1 of Aspergillus aff. floccosus IMV 01167. NCBI lineage: Eukaryota > Fungi > Ascomycota > Eurotiomycetes > Eurotiales > Aspergillaceae > Aspergillus > Aspergillus aff. floccosus IMV 01167. Next base: position 104,469 of record MSJE01000232.1, on the reverse strand, counting down.
GCTGGTGTTGGATGTTTATTCACGCACTCTCGCACAGACAGGCAATTTTTCTTCCCTGTCGTGGGCTGGGCGGATCAAATCTCCATGCACACCCACTGCTGTTCACTCGACCAACAGAAATCACCACGGTGCAGAGCATGATGCCCGGCTCTCTCGGACGCTGTCCCGTGGGCATGGACCATCGCCATCCAGAACGGTCGGTCGTCCTTCCGTGAGACAACGGTCGCGACTATCAATTCTTAGTCGTCTCTCACCGGCAGTGAGAGAATCATGATGTGCGCCGGCCGTTGTGGAGTTCATCGCGATGGACCTGTCATCTAGCTCACTGGCTCAGAGCTCTTGGAAGCTCTCTCTCTTCGAGGAGTCACCGCCACCGATCATTGCTGGATTGGTAGTGGGTTACTGGAGTTAGTCTAGCCTCTACCTGTCAAATTGATCGACAGCCCGTTGACGCTGCCTTGCCATCCATCGGTTTGATTATGATTGCTTTCTTAGTTTGCTGTCTGTGTGTTTGGCCTTTCTTTCGCCTGTGAATTTGCTCTTGCCTCGGTTCGCGCCTGATTCTTTTTCCCTGATCACTTCTGTCGTCTGTGCGACAACGGTCTGTGGTGGCGCATCCTTTGTGGCAAGGGCCGGATAGATTGCGGGCAAATCCCTCGCTCGAGTCGTAGCGAACGAGGTCCGGAGGTAGCATCCATCTGATCCCACGGGCTCCCGGCGCGACATTACGATGAACAAGGGACCCTCCCTGCCTTTGTCGGCGTTTGCGATGGAGACTCGACGTGGAGTCGCAATCTCGACGCGGCCAGACCTCCGCCGTTCCAACGGTGCTTCGTTCGTTTCTCGAAGCTCGCTGGCTTCCATGCATAGATTAACCCCTTGGAGGTTTAACCCGAGACGGTAAAATGTCCTCGACGGATGGGTCCGTTGTCCGCGACCATTAAGGCCGTAGTTTGCTGCATTGGGAAGGACTCTCGTCTTAACAGAGGTGATATACTCCCTATCCCTATCCCTATCCCTATCAATTCTGGACTAGACTCCAGGCAAACACCAGGTCCGGCCCGGAAGCTTGGAGGGAAATGATAGAAGGGCGCTGGCGGAACCAGAGACCGGCGTTTCTATCTTTAGGGCGGTGGACCCCCTTTTCACTCCGTCTCGCGGTCTGGATTAGGGCTCGCCGAATATGGATTCTGCCTGTGAGGGTAATGTTGCATAAATCAGAATCATAAATCGGGTGCAACTGGGCCGGAGACACTCCCGGCGAGTCATGAGTCCCGATAGTGAGACCATGCCCCAGTTGAGTCGCTTCATTGATCTGAGTTTGCGTTGCACCACCGAATGGGAGTTTTTCTTTGTCCCAGCCCTCATTTGCCCGGAGGGTGTCGGATCTGACAGCTCTGCTTGCCTCCCTTGCGTGGCGGAAGACGTACCGAGCCACCGCGAGGTCCGTTCACATATGAGCTCTACGGAGTATCTAGGTATTGGGTTTGAGAGAAAGAGAGAGTGAGTCAGTGAGTGAGGGCCATGGTTTATCAGGATATGTTCTCCGTAGACATACCGCTGCAGCTCTACGTAAGTGTACGCCGTCGATCGAGGGAAGCCTCCCGCTGCGGTGAGAGCAAACCGCCATCCGTGTAACCACCATCCAGACAACTCCGACCTGCACCTCCTCGATCGTGGTCACGTCTTTGTCTCCCACAGGGACGCCGTATCTAAACAGGACATACCCCAGGATCCCTCCGCACCGCGTCAACAAGAAAAGAAACCCGAAAGCTTAAACCGGGGATGATATGACCTAGACAACATCAGGGAGCTCCTTGCCTCATTTGGCGGATGTCAGGCTGCGTCCCGTCGCGATCGGACGGACGGCCGGCTGTGACAGCTGCCTGCGAAGGTGTAACCCAGGACAAGACGCAAGGGCTGACACCTGCAGGTTGAGGCTAGCGAGACGCGCACTGCTACTGCTGGTGTTCTTTCTCTCTCCGCATTTGTTCCTGCAGTAGACCGAGAGACCGGCCCCAGACAATCATGGTTCTGAAATGATCGGTCCAACGGTCGGTGAACAGGTCAAAAGGCTAGGTCAGTGGCTGGCCTGGGCAATTTCAGGTGGCGATCCGGCCGTTTTTTTGGTTCGTATGCGATCTCATCTTGATCTATCTACATATGAAGTATGGAGTATGGAGTATGTCCTACGTGGAGAATACCGGGGGAGTATGAGTATGAGGCGACAGTCAATAAAGTTAGTAGTGAGTTGACTCTCGGGACGGCGGGCCAGGCGATGGTGTCTGGGTAGGTTTGTCGGCTAGAATGCACCGAGGACGGGGAAGGGAATCATATGAAAGACGACCGCATCTGATATGAACTGCATGGATGGATTGGCGATGAAGGATTGGAGGTGCAGGTTGGCTGCATGGACTGGCGGGTGGCATCGCAATGCTCTCTCAAACGGGTAATTATACATACTATGGAGGGACCTTACCTAATGGAGGTAGCTCCTAGTACATACCTCTGTACAGAGTACTATACCGGTTGCTGCAAGGTACCAGAAGCGATGCAGCCATGCATCGGGCACCATGCCACACCCATGCGGTGGGCCTCATGACGTTTCATGAATTGCCATAACTAATGATTTCTTCTCGGCTCTTGGCCCTTCCAGACTGTTAGGATCTACCTATGTCACCATGGTCGGCACGGTTATTCTTGGATATGATATTGTGATAGCCTGGTGGTCGAGTGATTGACAGACCGGCCTACGACCTTCACAGGTTCCAGTGCTGATCTTACTGTAAGAAACAGAGAAATTACTTCTTGGGTCTCCCCCAATGGCGGGAAGCGCCTGCGGGGCCGACTAGCTTAGCCGGCAAAGTCAATCCTGGTGATTGGCGGTCTCTCTCGTTGTACTCTTTTCTTTTTTTTTTTTTTGGTTGGACTTGTAATATCCTTCAGTTGGAATGTACTAGGTGGGTATTCAGAGACTGCTACAGTGTAATGAGAAGGCTGTCATAGTAACCTTCATTTATCCATCCCTGTGGATAACACTTTATCCAAGGACAAACCAAGATACCTTAGACAACATTTGCCGCTTCTCGGTTGGGCCCACTTCCAATTTACCCAGAGAGGGAGGTGACTGGCTCGGCTGGTTCAGGCTCAGGTTCCATTCTCCATGTCCGTGGGACTGGCCAGATAAGCCCCAGTGACGGAGAGGGCCGCCCTCATGGTGTTGGCCTGTCGTGATGGAGGGCCGTAGCATGGAGGGACTGGGGACTAGGAGATCAACCTACGTATCATCATCCAGATCACCCCATCCCACCAGGACGACCCCCCCATAGGCAGAATGCATGGAACGGTGATGCTACGCGCGCGCCAGTAAGATGTGTGGAGGTCTGGGTGTTGGTGGTGGTGTGTGTGAGTGAGTGCGTGTGTGACAGCGTGTCTGGGCAATCACAATGCTGGCGCTATTTTGGGAGGCCAACTGACCCTGTGGCGATTTCTCAACCCAATCAGGTGGACGGGATGTGATTGATGGGAGCTGAATGTCTTTCGCTGGATATTGACGGTACTTGATGGGATGATGGAGGTCTGAGAGCATACCAGACAATCTACAGAGAACTACGGTTGACACGGAATACTGTGTCGACTACTAGGACCTAGGTAGACCGACCTACTGATAGCCAAGGTACTCCTCTGGAGACAATTCGTATGAATACCGGTATGGACAGGTACGATAGTACGGCTAGCACCACAGAAAGCAAGAAAGAAATGGGGCGGGACCACTCGTGCTCATGCGCCCCCACCGGCTTACGCCTTTTTTGGGTTCCGCGGCCGAGGATGGGCGTCGTCAACTGGAGGGTGGGGACTGGGGGTCTCAATCTTGTGAATTGACAAATTGTCCTATTTTTGGTCTGCAGTATTGGAGAGATAATAACAATAGAAGGCCGAAACGTAGAGATATATAAGTGATGTAATGATAAAATATAAAATCGAAATATAGAACAAATACCATCCTCTATCAGAGAAGGATAAATACTCTAGAAAGGAAGACCTAGGTAGACCCATAGTGAGCATAGGTACTACTACTAGGTGATAATCGGGGTGGCCAACTGCCAATCGTCCGCACTGGATGGGTGCATGCACCGCCTCCAATCCGCTTGTCCATTCACTGCATTAATTGATTTTCAAAATAATAATATCAGAATAATAATTAAATAAAAAAAAAAAGAAATCATTTTTTTTCCTTTTAATTTCGTGTTTTGGAAAAGTACGACTATCGTAGCACAGGCAGATCATCACCACCACACCCTCTTTTTATCCACTCCCACTGCCCATCCGTCCTGCTCGTCCCATATCGGCCTCGTCTCTCGTTTTCCCCGCGACGCTTCTTCTTCTCTTCTGTCTTCTCTCTCTCTCGCGCAATTTCGCCTTCTCATTAATTTTATTATTCCATCATCATTATTTTTTTTTGCTTTTCATTTTTTATTATTATTTATTTTCCCTTTTTATTTATTGATTGGCTTTGGGATCCTTCCCTCGTCCTTCCCTTTTGGAGTCTCATCTCTACCACTCTCTAGTCTTATTTCTTTTCTGTTATCTCGCGCGCTCTCTCTCTCTCTCACATCTTCCTCTTCTCTCTCTTCCTCTCTCTCTTTTCTTTCTTCGACGTTGCTTCTCAGGTCTTGTTGGCTTGCGTGTTCCGGTCCCCTGTTCGACTGTTCCTCCCATAGTACATACGTGGGTGTCTCTCGACCAGAGGTTCCTGTCTATCCTTCATTCTCCTCGCGCCAACATCGCCAGAGAGTCATTCTTTATATCCTACACTCATTCTTCCGCGTCGCATCGTGGACTACCCCTCGTCACTCTGTTAATACCTGGAGTGGACGGCACTACTATATCTTAATCTTGCGGAGTATACACACCTCCGTCAACACACATGTAAGTCCCGCCAACCTATCCACCTCTATACATCAGCTCACCCCCCCAGTCACCATGGACCCAACGTACATGGCCCAGTCTCAACCGTCGTTTGCATACTACCCCACGGCGGATTCGCAACAAAGAACCCAGCATTTCACGAGTCATCCCTCGGACATGCAGCAATACTACGGGCAGATGCAACAGTTCCCCGTGCAACAACAACAACAGCACTGCGTTTCCGACAAGCAACCCATCTATACCACTCAGCCCGTCATGAACATGCACCAGATGGCCACCACCAATGCCTTCCGCGGTGCTATGAACATGACCCCCATCGCCTCGCCTCAACCCTCCCACCTCAAGCCTTCCATCGTCGTGCAGCAAGGCTCTCCCGCTCTGATGCCGCTGGACACGAGGTTCGTCAGCAATGACTACTATGCCTTCCCCACGACACCTCCGCTGTCGACCTCGGGGAGCTCCGTCAGCAGTCCCCCATCCACCGGGGGTGCCCTGCAGACCCCCCTGACCGATAGCTTCTTCACCTTCGAGAAGGTCGAGGGCGTGAAGGAAGGCTGCGAAGGCGATGTGCATGCAGAGATCCTGGCCAATGCCGACTGGACTCGGTCCGACTCGCCGCCCATGACGCCTGGTAAGTAGGAACAATCTCGGGAATGCTGCAAGGGACTCGGGAACAACGTGGTTAGACATGGGGTAGATCGACCAGCTCACTAACCTTTTGTTTAGTGTTCATTCACCCGCCTTCCTACACGGGCAGCCAGGGCTCCGATTTCCTCTCGACCAACAGTTCCTGCCCATCTCTTTCCCCATCGCCCTCCCCAGACGCCTCCACATTCATTGCCCACGCACAGCCCACCCTCTCGGTGGAGCCATCCAGCTCGGACTTTTGCGACCCTCGCCAACTGACAGTGGAATCGGCCATCGCCACGTCTGCCCCGACCGAGCTTCCTCCGTTGCCCACGCTTTCTTGCGAGGAGGAGGAGCCGAAGGTGGTCCTTAGTGAAACGGTGACCCTGCCAGTAAACGAGAACCCTTCTCCTTCGTTCACCGGCTCCACAACCACGGAGGATCCTCTCAGTGCCTTGCCGACCTTCGATAGCTTCTCCGATCTTGATTCAGAGGACGAATTTGTCAACCACCTGGTGGACTTCCACCCGGGAGGCAACGCTCTCTATCTGGGAGACAAGAGACAGCGCCTGAGCACTTACTCGCTGGATGACGACGAGTTCTTGAGTGAGCCCGGCTTGGAAGACTCGGAGGATCAGGACCTGGCTCTGTCGAGACTTCCCTTCGTCGGCGCTTCGGAGGTCACGGGCCTGCAGGGCCATGCCAGTGAGAACCCCACCGAGATGAGAACGAAAAAGAAGACCCCTACCCGCAAGTCCACCAAGAAGAGCTCGTCTTCGGACAGTGACTCGGAGACGCTGGGCAAGAAGGCCCAGCGGAGCAGCGTGGAGACTCCCTCGACGGAGCAGTCGACGCCTGCGTCCTCGGCCACGGAGGCTCCCAACGCCCCGGACATGCCGTCCGCCCCGGTGTCGGTGAACCGCCGCGGTCGCAAGCAGTCTCTGACGGATGACCCATCCAAGACATTCGTGTGCACGCTCTGCTCGCGTCGGTTCCGTCGCCAGGAGCACCTGAAGCGGCACTACCGGTCGCTCCACACGCAAGACAAGCCCTTTGAGTGCAACGAGTGTGGCAAGAAGTTCTCCCGCAGCGACAACCTGGCGCAGCACGCCCGCACGCACGCCACCGGCGCGACGGGCATGGGTGTTTCGGACAACGGTGCCCGCGCGTTGTACGAAGAGCGCGACGCGAATGGTCTGGGCGCGGTGCTGTACGAGGCGGCCAACGCGGCTGCCACCAAGTCGACCACCAGTGAATCGTCCGAGTCGGACACTTTTGTTGACCGACGGCCCGCCAAGAAGCGCAAGCGGGAGGAGAACGCCGCCTAGGCTGATCCCGCTCTCACGATGCGATGTGACCAGGAACTCCCCTATACTATACTTAATACACTATCATAATTCGCCAACCTCGCGGTTGGTTTGACTTGGTCTTTGCGGTTTGGCGTCCGGGCTTTTCCACTGGCGGTGGCTGAGGGCAGTTCAGGTGTACAACCTTGGGTGGTGTTTCTTTGATTGATTGATCTCTTCATCGGGGTGAAGAACGGGCAAACAAAAGATGGTCGAAGAGTGATAGACGGGTTGTCTGTCCGCAGACACAAAATTCTCCAGAGGACATGATTTCTCGAGGCACACAGTGGTTTGGGGTTTGTTCTCTCATCCTCACTTTTTCCTTTTCGTTTCCTTCTTCGACGGAAGCTTTCTTCTCCCCTTCGCTTGCTTGCCTTCTTGTCCATTTATTCGATGTAATATGTGTTCTTGTTGTGCACTTCCTCATTCCTGTGCTGGCCACATGTATATCTAATCCGTTTCCCCCATTGTTGCCTCATACCCCTGTGCGCATACCATTTGTCTTGCGCTGCATCCATCTGTGCATAATATTCCTCGTGTATGCTGTTAGTTAGCGTACTTGTTGCGGTATTGCGAACGAGTTGAGTTGAGAATATGTTCAGCATTGACATTGTAGTGTAAAACACTCTCGTAGGGTATGAAAGTGTGGTTCCGCTGAGATTCCGCAACTCGACGTCATCAAATTATTACAACACTTCCTACGTACTCGGTTGTCTACAATAATCCTCAGAGAATTCCACCGGGTGATTCTTAATTTTGAAGGAAGTGCACTACGCACTTGTGAGACCTCCGAACTATTTCGCCCAACCCAAGAACACCGAAAACCTCCCCGCATGGGACAACCACCTCACCCACCATGTCGACCAACGCCCCAGGCCTGAACGTCATCGCCCTCGTCTCCGGCGGCAAAGACTCGCTCTACTCCATCCTCCACTGCATCCGCAATGGCCACAAGGTCGTCGCGCTCGCAAACCTCCATCCTCCAACCCCTCCTCCACACCCTGCTGGCCCTGCCCCTCCCGCCGATGATGCCGCCGCCGCAGACGAAGAACAGGACATGGACAGCTTCATGTACCAGACGATCGGACACAGCGTGATCCCGCTCTACGAATCCGCCCTGGACATCCCACTGTACCGCGCGCCCATCACCGGCGCCGCCGTCGACACCGCCCGCATCTACCGCGACGCGGCGGCGGACCACATGGCCGATCCTGACTCTGAACCCGCCCCTGCGTCTGCAGCTGCAGACGAGCAGACACCGGACGAGACGGAATCGCTGGTGCCGCTGCTGCGGCGCGTGATGCACGCACACCCCGAAGCCAACGCCGTCTCCGCGGGCGCCATCCTCTCCACTTACCAGCGCACGCGCATCGAGAACGTTGCTGCGCGCCTGCGCCTCGTGCCGCTCGCCTGGCTGTGGCAGTACCCCGTGCTGCCGCGGGCTGTGCCGGCGCTGGACGCGGACGCGGGGCTGCTTGAGGATATGGCGGCAGTTGGGTGCGAGGCGCGCATTATCAAGGTGGCGTCGGGCGGACTGGACGAGTCGTTCCTCTGGGGGGATGTGGCGGGGCGCGAGGGCGCGCTGCGTCGGCGGATTGGGAAGGCGATGCGGCGGTTTGCGGCGCCAGAGGACCTGCGCGGTGCGGTGCTCGGCGAGGGCGGCGAGTATGAGAGTCTGGCGCTGGATGGGCCTGCGTTCCTGTGGAAGCGGCGAATTGAGGTGTCGCGGCGGGAGGTGCGCTCTGGTGAGGGTGGTGTTGGGTTTGTTGCGCTGGGCGGGGCGCGGTGCGTCGAGAAGGAGAAGGAGGAGGGGGAGGGTTCTAGGATTGTGCCGGAGGATGTGCGCGCGCCGGCGCTCTTGGATGAGCGGTTTGCGCGGGCGCGAGACGCGCTAGTCGCTGCGGAGGTGCGCGAGGATCGTAGCGACGAGGTCGTCCGTGGACAGGTGAGCGTGTCTGCGGTAGGATGGGGCGCGCTGGCGCAGTCGAGGAACCGCGAGACGTGGGCAGTGTCGAATATCACCGCGGCGGAGGCGGGCCCTGGCGCTGCGGAGCAGATGGCGGCGATTGCGTCCAAGATTCGAGACATACTGGGGGAGGACCGGTCGACAACGGGCGACATTGTGTTTGCTACGGTCCTACTGCGCTCGATGGCGGATTTTCCCTCTATGAACGCGGCCTACGTCTCGTCGTTTAAGAAGCCGAACCCCCCGGCGCGTGCTACGGTTGCCTGCGGCGATTGTCTGCCGGACGGTGTGGCCGCCATGGTGTCCCTGGTGGTGGACTTGGGCCCGCGAGAGCGTCGGCAGGCTCTACATGTTCAGTCTAGGTCCTACTGGGCTCCGGCAAATATTGGGCCGTATTCGCAGGCTGTCTCGATCCCGCTGCCGTCTGCTGAGCGGTGCGTGTATGTTGCGGGCCAGATTCCGCTGGACCCGGCGTCCATGGAGATGGTCGATGCGCCGGCGGGTGCCTCGTGGGTGGAGCGGTTCTCGCTGCGCGCGGTGCTGTCGCTGCAGCATATGTGGCGGATCGGGACGGCCATGCAGGTCGACTGGTGGCTCGGGGGTGTGGCGTACTTCACCGGCGCGGAACATAAGGCACACGTGGCGTGGCGATTGTGGGAAAGGATACATGCACCAGAGGAAGATGGCGACGAGGAGGACGAAGGACCAGTGTTGGATGCGTGGGATATCAAGTATGGACAGCGGGCGCACGAGCAGCCGGCGGGGACGGGGATCCCCGCGCTGCCAAACTTCGACATCGCTGAGTCGGACGAGATTGTTCCGCCGTTCTTTGCGGTCCAGGTGGCCGAGCTGCCCCGGGGCAGCGAGGTCGAATGGCAGGGATTGGGATATGGCGGCGGGGGCGTGAAGCTGACTACGGAGGTCATCGATGACGGACAGGTGATTCATACCACGACCGAGGGCCGCCTGCGGTATACAGCGGTCGAGCTGGACCTGGAGCGATCCGCGTCCGACCTGGAATCAAGTCTGCAGCGCGTGCTGGAAAGATATGCCCCTTCGCCGCGCGAAGAGTGTCATTGTGTCCTGTACACTGCGCAGCCGGTCTCGCGCGACGTGTGGGCTGGCCAGATTGTGCCCTGCCAGTCGGTTTGGGGCCAGGTAGGCCGGCGACTGGCGGCTGGCGTTCTGATCCAGCGGCGTCTGTAGCTCCCTGCGGCGTAGGAACGGTCTCGATTGCGCGTCGCGCTAGGGTTCGTTCAGGTTGCGTCGTTTGATTGGCGAGGGCGAGGAGAGCCCGACGATAAGCCCTTGTTCGCCGTCGCTCGAGACCAGGATTGTTGGTGGCTTGAGGAGACGGATGTTATTTGTAGACGAGGGGAGCCAAGCCCGAGGGCTGTTGGGATGTTGGGAGCAAAATCATCTGGAATGAATCTAGAAGTCGTGAGCACCACGAGATGATGGTCATAGTAACTGTAGAAGTCCTCTGGCTCGATGGTGTAGGCGCAGTGAAAGAAAAGTAGGGCATGGAGAGCATGTGATAGCCACCTTCCCTTTTTATCATCGATAACACCACATCAACTTCACCTGCAACTCCCGCTCCTCTTCTCCTCCTCCCACTCTCCGTCGTCCTTCCACTCACCTCCTGGCCTCAGCTCGACTGCTTACGCTCCCTCGAGCTTCTCCCTATCGGTCAATCGAATACGCCCAAATCCTACCCTCCCTCGTCCAAGTCCGTACCTCCGATATGACGTACGCCGATCGATCATAAGCCCATACAACACCATCATCCATGGGGTCATGGCCTCGTCGCTCACCCCGGAGGAACAACAAGGGACGTCTCCCAGTAAGACTCCAGTGGAGTCCGATCTCTCAACCCCTGAGAATCTGCGTCAATTCACCCGATCGCCGCACCCGTACCATCGTCGGGGTGCCCGCGCTCCCGACCCGCGGCTGACGGAGAATGGCCACCGCAACACCACACCACCCTATCTGCAGTGGCCCCGGACGTCTAGCGACAGTGGCACCGAGGCGGACGATGAGAGCACTGGCATCCTCAAGGGCCTCCCCGCCCCTCCGCTTCGACCCCGAAAAGGTCTGCGCTCTGCTTGGAACGGTGTCGCGGACGTGAATGATCCGTGGTTGCCCGCGTTACACCCGTGGCCGTCTTTCGCGCGATCTTCTTCCCGGGGCTCGCGACGAAGCGGGGGAGAGGAGCTGGACGATGCGGAGACACTCGGTCGGAAACGGCGCGTTGAGATCTTGCGCAGGCTCATGGAGACGGCGTTGTTAATCTCCGTGGGTGTAGTGGTCTTGTGTCAGGAGCACGTGAGGTCGCTTGCCTGGGAATGGAAAAAGGGTATGTAAAAGGAAGAAGGATGACATGGTGATGATTTTTTTCAGGGAGAACATACGCTGATCGTCTCTCAGAACTTCTTTCTTATGCGCTGGTGGTTCTCGGAGTCTACATATCCTATCCGTTCATTCGAAACGGCCGTCTACGACTCTCCGGGTTATCAACCTTCATTGTTCCCTCGACTTTCGATCCTGCTCCTCTCCTATACCCTATTCTGGTTCCCGTCTATGTTTCCCTATCTCTCTCCCACCATGAACCCTCTTTGGTGCTCCCGAATATCATCCTGGGTCTGTCCTCCTTGCCGGCCCCCGTCATTCCGCTCCATGAATGGATCCATGGCCAAAGCATCATGCACTGGATTGTGACTACAATCCCGATGATAGTCTCCGAGCACTTTACGACAGACCATACAATACCCGAGCCGCTGTCCCTCCGCGGCCTCAATCCCGAGATTCTGACTCTTGTTTTCCCGTTACATCAAGCATTGATACCCACTTTAGATTTCTTGTTAACAACCAGTGTTCTTCCCGCGGAGCTGCAACTTCTGACCAGCGCCCTGATTAATTTGTTCCTCTTCGCATCCTCCCCGCAGGCCGAAATTCTCAAAGCACTGTTGTGGCTAGGCGGTATGTGCGTTTTTATCTCCTGTCGGCGTGTTCTTCGTTGGGAGGTCGCTTTAGCGCGCATTCCCACCTGGAAATTCCGCCGCTCTCCCAGCAGCTCGCAATCGCGGAAGAATCTTCTGAACGTGCTGGATCATAAACTCTGTCAAAAGCTGAGTCGCGCCGGCTCCTCCGACGAACTGATGTCGGACAGCGATTCTCTGGAGGGTACTTTGGCCCCGATTTCCCGTACCAGAACACATGAACCCCGAGGAAAGACTCCGGCCGGAGAGCCAGTTCACATGGCCGAGAATCCCACAGAGAATGCACAACGATCCGTGCACCGTCGCCGGCACACTATCTCAAGTCTCGACGATGTCCGCACGGAACGCGTGCGAACGACGCCAAGTGGCCGACGGAAGCGTTCAATGGCCCCAGGGTTAGCTTCTTTCCTATCGCTGACCGTGCCACAGGCCCAGGTACGCAAGTGGCTTTATGCTTTATACGTCTACGGCGCTGTAGTGGTTATTATTCTGGGCCCTGTTCGGACATACGTTGGCCAGCGTGCTTTGCATGGAGAGGAGCCTTTTGGATGGGCCTTGGGTTACTTATTCGGCAACATTTCCTGGTTCAGGTTCTGGACAGTCGTGTGGAATCTGGAGCGCTGGATCTCCCTTCCGGCGCGCTGGGATGGCGAATGGGCGCAACCGTCTTGCGCTCTGGGCTGGGTGGAACATCTCCGGCAAACGACCTTTGGGGAGGCCAACACTCGCCTCTTGATCGCGGGATACTGTGTCGTCGTCATAGTGACCGGCTTGGCTGTGGTGTTCCAATTGAGCTCGATCACAGAGGTTGACACGAGGCGGAAGGTTTTCCACGGCATGATGGTGTTGATGTTCCTTCCGACCGTCTACATCGATCCTGCGTTTTGCGCCCTCGCGCTGGGGCTGGTCCTTGCTATCTTCCTGCTCCTGGATCTGTTCCGAGCGTCGCAGATGCCGCCAGTCTCGCGACCGCTGACATACTTCCTGGCACCATACGTGGATGGTCGCGACCACCGCGGACCCGTCATCGTCTCCCACATCTTCCTCCTTATCGGATGCTCCATCCCCCTGTGGCTCTCCTTGGCGGACATTGTTCGAATCGGCGAGCATCCGTGGGAAGCGTGGAACCTACTCTACCGAGACGTTAGCATGGTCAGTGGAATCATCTGCGTCGGCATGGGCGATGCGGCCGCCTCCCTTGTTGGTCGTCGCTTCGGTCGGCTCAAATGGTTCTGGGGTGGCGGCAAGTCCCTGGAAGGCAGCGTGGCCTTTGCAGCGGCTGTAACAGGAGGCTTGATTGCTGCGCGACTATGGCTGGCGGTGGGACAGTGGCCGGTCGAGCCCGACGGCGGATCCAGGCAAATCGCCTGGGCTGGAACGGTGTGCAAGGCGGTGCTCGCGGCAGCCGGAACGAGCGCCACCGAAGCGATTTTGACAGGCTGCAACGACAATGTTGTTGTACCGGTTGTACTTTGGTTGCTGGTCAGAGGACTGGGGCTATGAGACGGGGATGTGATGTTTTTCTGTTATGATGCATTTGATGCCGTCGCGTGAGACCGGATGGACTTGATAGGGCGGGTGTTTCCTTTATAGATGATACCTCTACCTAGTTTTTCTTTTTTCTTTCTTTTTTTTTTCCCCCCTTAAATCTTCTCTTTCCTTTTCATTCTGTGTAATTTATTTTGATTCCCATTTCCCCCTTTTCTAATTTCTTCTGGTGCGTCCTCATCTGTGCAGTTCATAAATAGATAGAGAGGCGTTAGGGTGAAACATGGGCCATCCACCTGACCTGCAGCGGGAATCCATCGATCGGACTATACCCAACCAGGCAGTCCAGTCATTGATCGCCACCTAGTCGGCGTGTTGTATCCACGCGGCTTATCGGTGATTCATACTGCCCCTGGAGGGGAAAGTTCGAGTCATCAGGAGTAGGGCGCGCAAGAAAACAGCAAGACAAGAGCATGGACTCGTCAGCAAAGGGGACCGTCGAGAGTGATGACGGCAGAATGGCAGAATGATCGATAACATCGCCGGTACTTTGGGGTACATGGAGATGGGGCAGATACCAGTAATACCGGGGGTATTTAGAGGTACCTGCGATGATCGAATGAATGGCAGCTGATGAATCAGGAATGACCGGGATCAGTAATGCAGGAATCCAGTGATCTCTTCAGCCGTCTTGTGTTTTGTCGTCTTTCTTGCTCATATTCTGCGTCTGCTTCTATCCGAATTAATCATATGGTATTAGTATTTCATCATTACATTCATCTTTACTCTCAGATGATTCGGGCGTAGTGTAGACCGCCCAGGATTATCTTATCACCTTATCGGTCACTGGACCCGACAGTCGACCTTCGCACCCCCATCGCATCGCCTCTTCGTCCTCTCTCCCACCCTCCATCATCACATCATCCATCCCTCTCGCCTCTGAGACGTGGGTTTTCTCCCTAGTCCCGGACCACTCCTCCCATCGCTAACAACATCCATCCCAGACTGACGCCATCATAAAGAGCTCCCGAAGTGACCCATACCGCTCGTAGCGCCTCACCGCTCTCGTCCATCACCAGTAGGAGCTTCTTGTTCATTGCTTCCTACATCCTCGTCGATCTCCCATCGCGTTCTCTCTTCTCCTCGCTCAACATCTTCTATCTTGATATTCGACTCACTGCCCACTCCCTGCGTTCTCGGTCTCCATCCCCTATCCTCTCTCTACCCACCCAGCCTTGTCCGTCTTCGAGGTTCCCATTCCCATCGACCAGCACATCCAACACTCAACCGCCATTGCTTCGTTCCTCTATGGGCCCCCTTGGTCGTCCGCCGTCGTTTCTGCCGCTGTCGAGGTAGCTGTGGGTTGTTTGGGCGTGTTGATCGCCGTAGCCCTACTTCGGCTCCAGACTCGGTCGTGCCGTCACCATGGCATCCGCTCATCACTCGAGGAGGTCGAAGGAAACCTCCCATCCGGAGATGTCGGTTGGCCGATACACTAGGCTGGGTGAGATTGGACGGGGAAGCTTCGCTACGGTCTACCAAGGTGTACATACGGTAAGTGCTGGTGGTCTTTCTCTGCCCCGTTTTCATAAGGCATCCTTACTGACACGGCGCCTCGGCTGATAGAAATCACGTACCTATGTCGCCATCAAGTCGGTCAACCTGTCGAAGCTCAACAAGAAGTTGAAAGAGAACCTGTTCTCGGAGATTCACATCCTAAAGGGTCTTTACCACCCCCACATCGTTGCTCTGATCGACTGCCATGAGACGACCACCCATATCCACCTGGTCATGGAGTACTGCGCCTTGGGTGACCTCTCTCAATTCATTAAGCTCCGGCATACGCTGGGAGAACATCGTTACACGCGAGATATGATTGCCAAGTACCCCAATCCTCGCGGAGGCGCTCTCAACGAGGTCGTCGTCCGTCATTTTCTCAAACAGCTCTCCAGTGCCCTAAAGTTCCTCCGAGATCGGAACCTGATTCACCGTGACATCAAGCCACAAAACCTGCTCCTATGTCCATCGCCTACTTCCTATCGCGCCGGTGTGGCGCAGGTGGTCCCCTTCAAAGGTAGTGAGGACTCCTTCAGCCCCACCACCGGCGTTGATTCGCTTCCCATGCTGAAGATCGCCGATTTCGGGTTCGCGCGATCCCTCCCCGCTACGTCCCTGGCGGAGACCCTTTGTGGCTCTCCGCTGTACATGGCTCCCGAGATCCTCCGCTATGAGAAATACGATGCCAAGGCCGATCTCTGGTCGGTCGGTACGGTGCTTTACGAAATGGTGGTGGGAAAGCCACCCTTTCGGGCCAGCAACCACGTCGAGCTGCTCCGGAGAATCGAGAGAGGAGAGGACAACATCAAATTCCCGCCGGAGAATCCGGCTTCCGACGACATCAAAGCGCTCATTCGGATGCTCCTGAAGCGAAACCCAGTAGAGCGCATGAATTTTGTTGATTTCTTCGAATCAAACGTCATCACCAGTCCAATTCCGGGGCTGATAGCGGATGACTCTGGTTCACGACCACGTCCCTCTGCAGATCTGGACACTGTAGGGCAGAATTCTCCAGCAGAGCCTCAGCCAAGCCCGAGTGCTGCCGCCGGGTCGAGGCGAGAAAGGGATGTCTCCCGAGAGGACCAGATCACTTACCCTCAACGAACAAACGTACAACCTCCCAGATCGGAAACACCTCCGTCGTCGGCCCCGATGCGCCGCGTTGGAAGCGCCGATAAGCCTCCATCTACACCGAAGGACACGGCCACGACGTATCCCCAGCGGCCCAGCACAGTATCCCTTGCCACCGCACCTGGACGCCAGGAACTCTTGGACCGCAACGCGACGACGGCTGCCATGGAGCGGCAGCGAAACCGACATACGTATGGGCCTTCGCAGCATGAAAAACTCGCCGACAAAGCCAAGGAAGAGCAGGAGCGTGCCGCTCAGGACGTCGCTTTCGAGAGAGATTACGTGGTTGTGGAGAAGCGTGCAGTGGAGGTGAACGCTTTTGCCGATGAGCTTGCACACAGTCCCCGGATTCAAGGAGGATTCACGAGGAACGTTCAGACCGGCGCTATTTCTCGTCGCTCAACTGGGCAGGGTGCACAAACCACTGCCACATCTCCTCTGGCCTCGAATGCGAAGGCTATGCAAGTCGTCCCCGGCCGTTCACGAGCCGATTCTCATGCCCGGCAAAGCTCCTACGAACGTCGCTACGGACAGAGCCCCACGTCCGCAACGTCCGCGATTTCCAAGGCTCTCAACATGGCTAGTGGGAGGCTTTTTGGCATGGGATTTTCTCCGCCCATGGCAATCACCAAAGGAGGCCGGTCTCCACCATTGGCTTATAACCCGTTCCCCGCATATCCGGCAGCCCAGCCCACCCTGCTGCCCATTAGCGACGGGTCCAAAACCAACGCGACGTTGGATGAGGATGCCAAGACTGTACAGGTGATCGAAGAGTGTGCGACACGCAGTGACGTGGTGTACGGCTTTGCAGAGGTCAAGTATAAACAGCTCATTCCGCTGGCTCCTTCCGTCCCAACGGACCCTTCTGGGAGAAGCAGCCTCCCCGGTGGCTATCGAGAGCCTTCGCATTCCACGGACGGAGGGCTCACTGTTGATGCTGTCGTGACGTTGTCCGAAGAAGCACTGGTTTTGTATGTGAAGGCGCTTTCACTGCTAGCCAAATCCATGGATATTGCGAGTGCTTGGTGGAATCGCAAGAACCGGGTGGATGTCTTTGGGGATTCCACCATCAACCGGACCGAGGCATCGATGACAGTGGTAGGCAGCCGGATCAACAACGTCGTTCAATGGGTGCGAAACCGGTTCAATGAGGTGCTCGAGAAGGCGGAGTTCGTCCGTCTGAAGTTGATTGAGGGACAGAAGCGGCTGCCTCCTGACCACCCCGGTCATCCGAACAACCACTCAATCGGATCATCTATGGGCTCTGGGGCTTCGGTGGATGTGGTTGTGAGCCCTGGGGTGACGGCGGAGAAGTTGATGTACGACCGGGCCTTGGAGATGAGTCGAGCGGCCGCCATCAATGAACTCACCGGGGAGGATCTGTCTGGGTGCGAGATCGCCTATGTGACTGCCATCCGGATGCTGGAAGCAGTTCTAGAGGAGGATGAATTGCCCGGCGACAAAGCGGACCGCAAGGACGCCGACCAAGCCATGCTGGACGGTGTACAAGCGGAAGACCGACAGGTCGTGGTCAAGCGTACGTACTGCTCTGATGGGAGAATTGAGATCAAGCACTAACATAGTGTACAGTGGTGTCTAGTATCCGGGGCCGGTTGACAGCTCTACAAAAGAAACTGACCGTGCTCGCGAAGCGTCCAACCGGTTCTCTTGGAAAAACGCCGTCTTCTAACCTGACGCCTGTTTCCCATGCGGTTGGAGCAACACCGCCCAAATAGGGGCCCCTTCCCCCAAGCATTTCCCATTTTGAGCACGCATGCAGGCACATGCCCGAGGAGAACATTGCATATCTCCGTTGGATTTCTCATTCATTCTACCATTTTTCAGCTACATTTTTTTCCGGTCCTCTCTCGCTTGTTCGATATCTAATGAGCGAGTCGCGTGGGCGTTTTCGACCTTCTGACATCCTTACTGTTGAGTTAGTGGGCCAAGCGAATTTTGTCGTGCTACGTTTCTTTTTCCCTTCTCTGTCTTGGGCTTTTCGTTTCTTCAGTGTTCGTGGTTCATATATCCGTCGAGACACGAGTCTTCATTTTTTTTTTTACCTTTTTACTTTTTGGCTTTTGCGGGCGTTGGAGTTGGAGAGCTCGAAGGCGCGGAACCAGATTGTCACCAGTATTGGGCATGCATGAATGATGAATGGCGATGAAGCAACGGATTATACGGAGACTTGGGCAGCCACCTTCAGTGGCAGAGGGCCCTGCACTGTACATATTCTAATCAAGGAAGATCTTTTCTTTTTCATTTTTGGATTTGTTGATTTTTACTCCTACTGACGACAGCACGATGGCGATAAGATCGGGATGCGGACGGGATGAGCAATCTGAGACAGAAGCCGAGGACGACGGCGGAGCTCCGAGCGCCACCGCGGGCATTGCACAGCCTGCTGGAAGGCAGGAAAATTGCGTGATCAGTTTCTGTGTGTCATGGCAAAGAGCTGCCACGCTCTTCAGACCCGGGCCCGGTGGAGATCTGGTTCCGCCGCTGCCAAGACTGGCTCTTTTTTTTACTCAATTTTTTTTTTCTTAGGGTTCATGAAGGAGATTGCGCAAGAGCAGGCGAAATGGCTCGCGTCATGGCCGATTTGCATTAGACTCATTTTTCTTTTCTTTCGGTTCGCGTGGTTATTCATTCTTTCGATATTCTAGATTCACTCGACTTGGTTGTTTACTTGCCTGAGAGCTCGACGGAAGGATTCTGATATGCAGATCATGAGCGCCGCCACAGCCTAGATCTTGCCGACAATTTCATTCTTTGGACTCCAGACTGGGAGCTTTGCTTACTATCCCCTGAGAGGGTTTCTTTCCTTGACGCAACAGTCTCGGCATCCCCGGTGCTCATATTGCATCACTTTTAGTCCCAGCACACCATCAACTTCCCGCTCTATACCCCTGTCGATAGTCGTCTCATACCACCAGGTGGTCGCCATATATGCTTGCAAAGCTGCGGGAGACGTGCCAATCTTTTCTAAACATCCGCACCGTCTTCCCGCGCACGATGATGTCTGATTCATCTCTTGAGAACGGCTCTCACAAGGGCATTGTGCCCGACGCGAAGGCCGTCGGAGATGGTCCTCGGCGGACGGATGGTGTCTCTCAGCTGTGTATGTCCTGTTCTGATGGCATGTGCATTCTTGGATCTTGAACTAATCATTTGCGAATAGACGAGGGCAACGTCTTCGATGCTACCCCGGAAGACCGGCGTCAGATCGGCGTCGTGAGCGCCTCCTTCCTGATCTTCAACCGTATCATTGGAACAGGTATCTTCGCGACCCCGAGTACGATTCTGTCTTTGTCTGGTAGTGTCGGGCTTTCGTTGTTCATGTGGGTGGCTGGTACTGCCATTGCCATGGCCGGTACTGCCGTCTATCTGGAATGGGGTACTGCGATTCCTAAGTAAGTTGTCCCTGTCTGACTGATCTGCCGCTGGAGATGTACTGACGGCTGTAGAAATGGTGGCGAGAAGAACTACCTCGAATACGTTTTCAAGAAACCCAAGTTCCTGGCCACGGCCATGTACGCCGCCTACGCTGTGTTGCTGGGCTGGGCCGCTAGCAACAGCGTTGTGTTCGGCGAATATATTCTGAACGCTGCGGACGTGGAGGTTGGCCGCTGGAACCAGCGTGGCATCGGGTTGGCGTGTATCACCGCCGCCTTTCTGATCCATGCTCTTGCTGTGAAATGGGGCCTGCGTCTCCAGAATCTTCTGGGTGTGGTCAAGCTGGTTATCATCCTCTTCGTCGTTGTGTGCGGGTGGGTGGCGCTGGCGGGCCACATGCACATCGAAAACCCTCCCCACAACTTCCGGAACGCTTTTGAGGGCACGACAGGCAGTGGCTATGGCATTGTCATGGCCTTGTACAACGTTATCTGGTCGTTTATCGGCTACTCCAACGCCAACTATGTACGTGGACATAGGGTTGTTCCCCTCATGATCAGTGTGCTAATCGCTTCCAGGCCTTGAGCGAAACCAAGAACCCTACGCGCACCTTGAAGATTGCCGCGCCTATTGCCATCGGCGCGGTGGGCATCCTCTACATGCTCTGCAACATCGCGTACTTTGCGGCCGTGCCGAAGGAGCAGTTCCTTTCGTCTGGCCAGACCGTTGCAGCCGCTTTCTTCGGAAACATGTTTGGCCAGCGTGCGGAGAAGGTCATGTCGGTTTTCGTGGCTCTGTCAGCTTTTGGCAACGTTTTGTCGGTGATTTTCTCCCAGGGTCGAAGTAAGTCGTCTCTCTTCATCGTCAATACAAGGTCATGGACTAACCAGCCGATAGTTGTTCAGGAATTGGGCCGTGAGGGCGTCCTGCCCTTCTCGAAGATCTGGGCTAGCAACCGGCCATTCAACTCGCCGGCTGCTGGTCTGTTCGAGCACTGGGTCGTGTCCATCATCATCATGTTGGCGCCGCCTCCAGGCGATGCGTACAACTTCCTTGTCAACCTGATTTCCTACCCGCTTTCCATCGTCAACGTGTTTGTGTCCGGCGGACTGATCTACATCTACTTGAACAAGTCCCGTTTCCCGGACTGGTCCCCGGGCATCCGCGCCACGCTGCCGGTGACGATCTTCTTCTGCCTGTCGAACATGTACCTGGTGGTGGCACCGTACGTGCCGCCGACCGAGGGCCAGAGTGTCTACGAGGAGCTGCCGTACTACCTGCACTGCGTGGTTGCGATTGGAATCTTCGCGCTGGGCGCGCTGTACTACGTGGTGTGGGCGGTGGTGATGCCGCGGATTGGCCGGTACATGCTGGTCAAGGAGACGGTGGTGGACGCCGATGGCTGGTCGCGCAGTGTGTTCACCAAGCTGCCGCTGTCGCAGTTGGAATCCGGAGTGGCACCGGCGTCGACGCCTCCGCAAGACTTCTAAGCCGAGGCTGAGAGCCACTGACGAAGATTATGACTGACGAGATTCAACATCATTACGCGAGTAATCTTTAATTTGTGACTGCATGGTGGGAGTTTGGATTCGATTGTATGATAGATATATATTAGATGCACATAGCTTAGATGCATATATTCCGATAGACAAAACATATGTTCCTGTGGGAGTTGATTCATGCTATTTTGTAGTCTGATCTGTTGGTTAGAGCCTATGTCCCAGCCCTCTATGGAAGCCCATCCACGAGGTTGTCATGGACCCCTCAAACTGGCTGGAGTACTGTCTCGCAAGTCCTGTCGCATGGACAGCCCGACAGTCATGTGCCATGGAGAGCATTCCTCGGAAAGAGAAAGTGACATTTGCTGTATGGGGAGACTTGCTGAAAGAATGTATGATGGAGAGAGAAGGAAGGGAAGAAAAAGAGGAAAATAAAGAGACGGTCATGTGATGCAGAGAACCCTAAAGGGAAGGCGGTGGCCTGAGGGAAAGGGCAGCAATACGTGACCATACCAGACGGCATAATTACTCACCGCCTTCTGTCATTGTTTCTGCTTCCGTCATTTGGATTGTTCCTCCGGCTGCTCTCATTCTTCATCTCCGTTCACTCACTCATTCGTTCTTCTTTGTCTTCTTCTCCTCTCCGTGGGGCTCGTTCATGCGTCGATTCCCCTCCTCCTCGCGGCTCCCGCTGGTTCTTAACTCAGCAAAGACTCCGCCGCTTGCCTACTCCTCCCGAGCTCCCCGCTTATTCGCGCGCTCCGCTTCTTCCTCCACCTCCCCTCTCTCTTCTCTCTCCTCTTCTACTCCGCGACTCTCCTCTCGCCGTTCAACTCCTCTCTCTCAACTCCAAAAACGTTACTGTTCATATCGCAGAATGTGTGGCTCTCGACGCGGCGAAGCCTCGGGCTCGACCAACGTTCCCCATGGACGAGAGGTCCTGCCTACCAACGTCAAGCCGGTCCACTATGACCTGACGTTGGAGCCCAACTTTGAGTCCTTCACCTACAACGGAACCGTCGTGATCGAGTATGTGGTCTCGGCTCGTTCAATTGTCCTTCCTAGCTGACCCGTGCGTAGCCTCCAGGTCGCCGAGGATTCCACCTCCATCGCCCTCAACTCCAACGAGATCGATATCCACAGCGCCATTGTCTCCGCCCAGGGCTCTGTCGTCGCCTCGAACCCCGAAATCTCCGTCGACAAGGACACCCAGGTCGCTACGGTCAAGTTCTCCGAGACCATTCCCGCCGGCTCCTCCGCCCAGCTGAAGCTGACCTTCACTGGTATTCTCAATGATAACATGGCCGGTTTCTATCGTTCGTCCTACAAGCTGCCCAACGGCGAGACCAAATATCTGGCCTCCACCCAGATGGAGCCGACTGACGCTCGCCGCGCATTCCCCTGCTTCGATGAGCCCGCCCTCAAGGCCAAGTTCACCATCACCCTGGTCGCCGACAAGAGCATGACCTGTCTGAGTAACATGGACGTTGCGTCGGAGGCCGAGGTCCAGGGCGGTAAGAAGGCAGTCAAGTTCAACACCACACCGCTCATGTCCACCTACCTGGTGGCGTTCATCGTCGGTCACATGAACTACATCGAAACCAATGCTTTCCGGGTGCCCATCCGTGTCTACGCCACTCCCGACCAGGACATTGAGCATGGCCGGTTCTCCCTGGATCTGGCCGCTCGGACGCTCGCCTTCTACGAGAAGGCTTTCGATAGCACCTTCCCCCTTCCGAAGATGGACATGGTGGCTGTGCCCGACTTCAGCGCCGGAGCTATGGAGAACTGGGGTCTGATCACCTACCGTATTGTGGACGTGCTACTGGATGAGAAGACCAGCGGTGCCTCCCGCAAGGAGCGCATTGCCGAGACGGTCCAGCACGAGCTGGCTCACCAGTGGTTCGGAAACTTGGTCACCATGGACTTCTGGGACGGCCTGTGGCTGAACGAAGGTTTTGCTACCTGGATGTCCTGGTACTCCTGCAACAGCTTCTACCCTGAGTGGAAGGTCTGGCAGACTTACGTCATTGATAACCTCCAGAGTGCGCTCTCCCTCGATTCGCTCCGCAGCAGCCACCCCATTGAGGTGCCGGTGAAGCGTGCCGACGAGATCAACCAGATCTTCGACGCCATCTCGTACTCCAAGGGTTCGTCGGTGCTGCGCATGATCTCCAAGTACCTGGGAGAAGATGTTTTCCTCCAGGGTGTGCGGAACTACATCAAGAAACATGCCTACGGAAACACTCAGACCGGTGACCTGTGGGCCGCTCTCGCTGATGCCTCCGGCAAGCCCGTGGAGAAGGTCATGGACATCTGGACCAAGAACGTTGGCTTCCCCGTCGTCACCGTTTCCGAGAATCCTTCGTCTTCGTCCATCACCGTGAAGCAGAACCGCTTCCTCCGGACTGGTGATGTCCGTCCCGAAGAAGACACTACCCTCTACCCTGTCATGCTCGGATTGCGCACCAAGCAGGGCATCGACGAGGACACTATGCTTACCGAGCGTCAGGGTGAATTCAAGGTGCCCGATTTGGATTTCTACAAGCTCAACGCCGATCATTCCGCCATCTACCGCACTTCCTACACCCCTGACCGTCTGTCCAAGCTGGGCAACGCTGCCAAGCAGGGACTGCTGACCGTCGAGGACCGCGCCGGTATGATCGCCGACGCGGGTGCCCTGGCCGCCTCCGGCTACCAGAGCACCTCGGGACTCCTGTCGCTCCTGCAGGGCTTCGATGGAGAGTCGGAGTTCATCGTGTGGAACGAAATGCTGACCCGGATCGGCACCATGCGGGCCGCCTGGCTGTTCGAGGATGCGCAGGTTAAGGACGCTCTCAAGGCATTCCAGCGCGCTCTCGTGAGCTCCAAGGCCCACGAGCTCGGCTGGGAGTTCTCGGAGAACGACGGCCACATCCTACAGCAGTTCAAGGCGCTCATGTTCGGCAGTGCCGGTATGGCCGAAGACCCGGTCGTTGTGAAGGCCGCACAGGACATGTTTGCGCGCTTCGCCGCCGGTGATGCCACTGCTATCCACCCCAACATCCGCGGCAGCGTCTTCTCCATCGTGCTGAAGAACGGCGGCGCCAAGGAGTACGACGTCGTGCTCGACCGCTTCCGCAACGCCCCCACGTCCGATGAGAAGACCACGGCCCTCCGCTGCCTCGGTGCCGCCGAAGACCCCGCTCTCATCCAGCGCACCCTCGACCTCGCCAGCGGCGATGAGGTCAAGAACCAGGACATCTACATGCCGCTGGGCGGTCTGCGCGGCCACACCGCCGGTATTGACGCGCGCTGGGCCTGGATGAAGAACAACTGGGATGCGCTGTACAAGCGTCTCCCTCCGGGTCTGGGCATGCTTGGTACGGTTGTCCAGCTCACCACCGCCAGCTTCTGCACCGAGGCGCAGTTGCGGGATGTGGAAACGTTCTTTGCCAGCAAGGATACTAAGGTAGGCCTTCACTTCCATCTTTCAGCTGGACAAACATACTAACTGTCTTTTAGGGCTTTGACCGCGCTGTCGAGCAGAGTCTGGATTCCATCCGGGCCAAGATCAACTGGGTCAAGCGTGATGGCGCTGATGTCGAGTCTTGGTTGAAGGCGAACAAGTACCTGGGCGGTGGGAAGCTGTAAATGGATAGCATAGTTGGTGATATATCGTAATCAGATCAATAATTGGTAGGTATACTACGAATTAGAGAATTAGAATTCTCTTCAGTGCAACAGCTGTTGGTCCAGTCTTTCTATTCGTATCTTCATCTGTAGACATTACAGCAGCCATGGAATACATAGTACAGGCGAACCGCCTACCAGCCGCTCTTCCCTCCAAAGCCGGAGCTCTCGTCATTCTTCTTCGAGAACCCGCGGTTCGGCTTCTGCTGGGCCGCCTCGTGCTTGCGCAGTTCATCAGGGACGCGGGAGATGGGCGACTTGATGAGCATCTGCTTAAGGTCGTACCTGCAACACGCGTTAGTGGGCCACAATATAACCCGGGGGAGAAAAACATACATGACATCGGCATCCTCATTACCCAAGAAAGTAATGGCGACACCGCTCTTACCGGCACGACCGGTACGACCGATACGATGGGTGTAGCTCTCGATGGAGGTGGCCATGTTGAAGTTGATGACGAGCGAGACGTCGGGGACATCGATACCGCGACCAGCGAGGTCAGTGGCGACGAGGACGTCGGTGGAGCCGTTGCGGACGGAGGCGAGGGCGGCCTCACGCTGCTCCTGGGTCTTGGAGCCGTGCAGGGTGACGGAGGAGAAGCCCCACTGTTTGATTTCGCGGGCGATGGCGTCGCAGTTGCGCTTGATGTTGACGAAGACGATGATGGGGGGCCGGAACTCGCCCGACGAGAGGATGTCGCCGAGGCGCTTCTTGCGCTTGTCCTCGCCGGCGATGAGCTCGACGCGCTGCTCAACGGTGTCGACGGCCTCGCCGGCGCTGCCGATGGTGACGATGGCCGGGCGGCGCAGGTACTTGCGGGCGATGCGCTCAACGGCCGTGGGCATGGTGGCCGTGTACATCATGGTCTGGCGGTAGCGGGTGTCGCGGCCGCCGGAGGCGTGGTGCAGCTGCGACATGGCGGCGGCGTTTTCGGCGGCGTCCGAGTCGGGCTTCTCGTTGGAGACGGGCAGCGCGTCGAGGATCTTGTTGACAGGCTCCTCGAAGCCCAGGTCGATCATGCGGTCTGCCTCGTCCATGATCACGTAGCAGCACTGGCTGAGCACGAGGATCCGGCGCTCGATGCAGTCGACAAGACGGCCGGGCGTGGCGATGATGATCTCGGCGCCGTTGCGTAGGCTGTACGCCTGCTCCTCGAGCGAGTGGCCGCCGACGATGCTGACGACGGTGAAGCCGAGCGGGATGGTGAATTTTTTGGCCTCGATCTCGATCTGCTGTGCCAGCTCGCGCGTGGGCGCCAGCACGATCGCGTAGGGTCCGTCGTTCTTGCGCGACTCGAACTCGTCGATGCGCGGCAGCTCTGCGATGTACACCAGCAGCGGCAGCAGGAAGGCGGCTGTCTTTCCGGAACCGGTGACGGCGACACCGATGAGGTCGCGCGACTGCATGGCGATGGGGATGGCGGCGCGCTGGATGGGGGTCGGGTCCTTGTAGCCGACGCGGTGGACGAGGTCGAGCAGGCGCGAGGGGAGGCCGGACTCGTCCCACGAGCGCATGGGGTTGGGCACGCTGCCGCCCTTGGTGGCGATGTTGAAGTCCTCCTTGAAGATGCGCCAGTCGCGCTCGCGCATGTGCTCGAGCTTCTTCTCACTCCAGTGCTTGTCGAGCTGGTTGCGCGTGCTCTCCTCACGTCGCCGCCGCTCCATCTCGAGGATTTCGCGCGCCCGCACGCTGCCCGCCTCGCGGTCGCGGTCCTCCAGTGCCGCTGCGTACTTGCGCGCCACCCCGTCTGCCACGTCGTCGCCGAAGCCCGCCAGGCGCCCGCGCCCGAAGAAGTTCGCCTCATGCCGCTGCGCGTACAGCGGGTTGTAGTCGCGGCTCGTGTCCTCCTCCGCGTTCCACTCGAAGTTGAACTTGCGGTCCGTCGTTCGCTTGCGCTTCTTCTTCGCGCTGAAGTTCGACGTCATCTCCGACCCCATGTACCGCTGCTTCACGAGCGCTGCCTGCGCCGCCGCCTCGTCGTCGTCCACCGTCCCGTTGCTGTTGCTGTTACTGTTGCCATTGTTGTTACTGTCGTGCCTCGGTCTCGTCGACGGCGGCGGCGGTGCTTCAGACGTGCGCATGGCGCGTGGGCCCGTGGGGATGCTGGCCGACCTATCGACACCATTGGGGGTGGCAGATTCCGAGCGGACGGACGGTGTGTCGCTAGCCCCGTTGGTAGATGTCTTGCGGCGGGATTGTTCGACCTCTTTGGTGCGTTTCTCCAAGGCGATCCTCTCGCGTTCTTTTTTAGACAGGAATTTTGGCTAGACAGGTTAGCTATGTTGCTCGGCGGGAAGGGAAAAAAATAGTCGGTGCAAAGAAACATACTTTAGCTGCTACCGCATCGGCCTCCCTCTTCTTCCGTACGAGCTCTTCCACACTCAGCGGCGTCGCGGCCGGCCGCTTACTGCCCCATCCGAGCTTTTTCTTCTTGGGTTCTGGCGCCGGAGGCAGTTCATCTTGCGGCGGCGGCGGAGGAGCGGACATGTCTGGGGGTGGCGGAGGCGCGGCGGAGTCCTCTGGCGGTGGGGGAGGGGGAGTCGGAGGGCGTTCGATGGGCTCTGGCGGAGGAGCCGTCACTGGAGGGCCTGGCATGGCGTCTGGATCCATGGTGGAAGGCGATGTGTGAAGTGGTGGTGATGTTAGAGGTGAAGGTTGTTGTACGCGGATCGATGAGCTCTAGAACAAGAGGTCACGTGGCGGCTATCGAACAATATCAGCACTTTCTCAAAATCATACAAGGCATTCCAAGGGTCCTTTGTGGTATCCTCGCTCCTATACAGATAGATCACTATGGACGCTTGATTCTTCAAGGTCGATCAAGCCAAGGCCTTCGACTTAATAACGCACTACATAAACACTACAACCCAGACAAAGTCCTCGCAATACACGCATGACTGTATTAGAGCTACCTAGCATCGGATTAAAGTACAATGCGAACCATGTCCTAACTCATACGGTCCACCCAATGAAAGTGTATGATATCATTCAAAACAAAGGCCGTCG
Source organism: Aspergillus aff. floccosus IMV 01167 (assembly GCA_001931935.1). Taxonomy (NCBI): domain Eukaryota; kingdom Fungi; phylum Ascomycota; class Eurotiomycetes; order Eurotiales; family Aspergillaceae; genus Aspergillus; species Aspergillus aff. floccosus IMV 01167. The sequence goes on along the minus strand of MSJE01000232.1, from coordinate 76,853 downwards.
AAAGGCCCTCGGCGGAGCGGACGTTTCTCGCGTGCCGGAATCGCTAACAAGCAGAAAACGAAGATTGTTCTACAAAAAAAAAAAAAAAAGGGGGGCGGGTTCATCATAGCGGGTTAAATAGTTAGGCGCCAACATGGCCATTCACCGGACTCTGCTGATAGTAAGCATAGGCATTGGCAGCGGCAGCCGGGTCTGCGGGAGGAGGGGGAGCCGGCGTGGCCTGCGCGGCAGCAGCGGCGGCGGCGGCACTCTGGGCGGCGGCTTGAGCAGCGGCTTGCTCGGCAGCAGCGCCGGTCTTCGGGTGAGCTACTGAGGCCGGGCCGTGCACTTCGCGATCGAGCGTCATGTACTCTTTGGCGGCGTCCTTAGTGCCGCGCTCCAGGAGATAGATCATGTAGGCCTGCACAAGCTCCTTGACGGCGTCCGTCGTCAGGGTGCTCTTGGAGCGTATGTCCTCGATGACTTGCTTGATGCGGTCGTATTGAACAGTCTCGGTGGCCGCGCTGGTGGGCTGTTCCAGCTCGAACATCAGGTAGCTCGTCCAGAAGGGGCGGCTGTCGAGGTAGTACTGCTGGTTCGTCTGGTAGACCTGGCGAGCTTCCTCGGGAGAGCCCTTGATCTTCCACAGGAGACGGGCCCACTCCGCAACCAGCGCCGCCTTGGTGGCCAGGTCGCATTCTGCCGAGTCCAGCTGGGACTTGTACACCTCGATGGCAGCTTCCAGGCCGCCGTGGCGCCGGGACATATTGGCCAGGGAGACGATGGTTTCCACATGGTTGGGCAGGTTGACCAGGATGGCGCCGTGGATCTCCTTGGCCACATCAACGCGGCCAGCCATCTCTTCGAAGTAGGCATACTGCAGACGGATAGCTGGATTGGCAATCGGCACATACAGACAGCTAGCGCGCTGGTAGATGATACGGACTTCTTCCTCTTTGCCGGGCTGGGCGGCCATCCAACGGGCATAGCGTTGCCAAAACTCATCGTAGTGGGCGCAGGTCACCAAACACCGCTCGTACAGAAACTGAGCCCGGACGTAATCACCCTCGCTCTCTTCAAAGTCCAGATACTTTCTCCAGTTCGACAGCTGACCCTCGTCCAACTCGGTGACGTGGAAGTACGGCCGCTTGATCTCGGACTCGTAGGTCCAGCGTTTCGTCGTCTCAGTCTGGGTCTTGGAGAAGATCTCGAGGTGGTAGCTATCGACACGTAGGCGAAGATCGCGTTCTACCTCTGCATCCGCCTTGGCGCCGGGAGCAACGTGTCCCGCGGCCGCATCCAAGTCCGCGCGGAACTGAGAGAGGGTTTCTTGCGGAGCGAGTTCGACCAGGGGGCGGGTCTGTGCGAGCTGCCGGTAGCGCTCGAAGTAGCGAGCGTACTGGTGCATGGGGATGTGGATCACGCGACCCAGAATGGCGAAGATCTTATCGAACGCTTCCACGCGCTCCTCAAACTCGATGTACTTGTCCCAGAAGGGATGGGCGAGGAAGTCTAGACCAACACTGCTTGCACCGCGTTCAAACAGCCTGCGGGTAAAAAGAAAAAGACTCGGTCAGCAAGAACGGATTGCGCTAAACTCGCAGAAAGACAGATGGGAGGGTGACGGGGACAGGGAAACAAGAAAGGCCAGGAGAGCAAACATGAGCAATTCGATCTTGCGAGTGCGTGCGAACCCAAACAATTCAACGACGAAGGTGCTTCAACGAGTGGAGGACGTTTCTCCCGTCGGCTGCATCGTGCGCGGAGAATAGGGTCCACCGGACAGAGCAGTGACTGGTTGGAAGGAGGTGTCGGTGCAAAGGATGGTGCTTGGAACAGGTTTCAAAGGCAAGGAAAAACGCCTGAGGAAGCTATGGGTGAGAAGGAACTCCAGTGGCATCTGGGTAAGGTGAAACTCTCACCCATGATCGAAGGGAATGTTCCGTCCAGCGATAGTCCAGCATCATGCGGCTTTTGGCACCACCATCGTGTCCGTGCTGCATTGGTCACAGTTACAGGGAGGGAAGGGAGAAAAACCAGTTGCACTGTTGTACTTACTCTCGAATGACATCGGCATCGTGGGAGGTTTCGGCTTTGAAGGAGCAGTAGTTGGTCCAGAGATCAACCGAGGGGGAGATACTCGCGACACCACGCTCGTACACCTGACAGAGTGAGCTCTTGTATTGTAGGACTTTTAAGGGCCGGGCAACACTAACCATATCAGCAGCTTCCGTCCCGGTAATGGAGAACTCTAAGTCGGCGTATTTCTTCCAATATCCAAACAGCAAGGGGAACTTGGCGAGGAAACGGTCGTAGACATTGCGTACGGTGGTGATGGCCTGGGGGTTGGAGTTGCGGTTGATGCCTCCCTCCAGGGCTTCCGCCGCGCGCACGAGGCGCTCCCACGTCTCAAAGTTATCGGGATCATCGAGCTAGACACAGCTATCAGTAGAGTCGACACAGACGACAAGAACAGGACTCCCTACCAGCTCAGTTTCCAGCTTCTTCAACTCCGCATTCTCCTCTTCGGAGCCACCATAATTGTAATCGGCCATGATGGCTGTGTGCTGCAGAATAGGGCGAACAGTGTCGCGACACAAGCCAGACAGAGTAAAGAGACGATGAGCGCGCCCAAAAAAAAAAAAAAAAAACACGGATGGAGGGAGAAGATGAAAGCAGGATGAAAGGAAGGGCGGAGATGTAACAGTCGATGAAGTTGCGCACGTTAATTTTCCTCCCGAGCCGCAGTCCCCAAAAAGGTTTAGCGCGGAATTTCTCCATCTTCCGTCAAATTATCCTCCTCACCATCACCATCACACTCGACTTCCACATCACCCTCCTCCATCCTCAATTCCACCCCAGGATGGCCACCTCCCAAACCCCGAGCTTGGTCTCCAAGCTCCCCCTCCGCCTCCGCAACTTCTTCGCCCGCTACCCTCCGCAAATCTACTCCGCCGCCGCCCGTCCTCCCCTCGAACCAGAGCAACAGCCCGACGAATCCGCCCTGCCCTCGCCCTACACACCCAACCGTGACGCCAAGGGCGCAAAACGTCCCGACCCGACGGCCTTTTCGCCCTCGCGCGCCCTCCTCTACTCCAGCCCGGAGCATCCCAACCCCTTCTTGCCGCGCAAGAACTTTCGCACGGGTAAGTGGATCAGCCCGCGGTACGGGCTGCGCACGCAGGCCGATCTCGTCAAGCTCGCCATCAAGTACAACGTCGAGGCGCTGCTGCCGCCTGGCCGCAAGTCCACCGAGTTTAAGGACACACGCCGCGCTGAGCGGGGCTTGCAGGTCAAGGGTACTGGTGTCGGGCAGAAGGTCAAGGGTCACAAGTGGGAGCGTACGATGGAGGCTCGTCTCGAGGAGAGACGGAAGGCTATGATGGAAATGCCGGAGATGATTCGGCTGTGGAAGCAGGTGAGATTTCCCCTTTCCCTCGTTGACTTTGTCTGTGTTTAGACTGGTTGGGTTGGTGCTAACAATTGTGCAGAGAGGTCATGGTCGTGGCTGGAAGCAGTGGCCCAAGCGGTAAAGAAGGGCTGGGTCTGTATATTTACTGGGATAATGGATTGGTCATGTTGTCTGTTCCTTTTTTGCAATCATACATGCGATGCGTCAGTCGCTGGGCTTGGGAGTTTGTTTCTTTGTTCTCGATGCATGTACAAATAGATTTCGTCACACTAGTTTGTGCCAATGGTGTCATTCAAATTATAAATAAATATAACCCTGCAACCATGCTCATAACGCTATATCTTATATCCAATGCAAGCCATGTCATTCCGGATACCACGGCCGCACAACATCCCCAACCATGACCGTCCGTGATACCCCATCCACACCATCCGTTACCGCAGCATGTCTCCCAAACGCAATCTGACTGCCCACCTTCCGCGTCTTCGCCAGCGTCGAGAACGGCTCGTCCCGCCGCTCCCCGGAGTACTGATCGATGCAGACCATCTGGCACCGCTGGCACGACCCCAGCACGTCGAACCGCAGCCGATCTGGACCGACGGTGAACGACTCCCACCGGTCCTCGATGTATGGCCGCTCTGTGTTCGCGAGTTGGTGGGGGAGATTCTCGGCGACGACGATGTTGGCGCGGAAGACGTCGGCGGCGACGGCCTTTTTACCGCTGGCCTTGATCGTCTCGTTGAGCCGGTTCACGGATGACCGCGAGATGAGCAGGATGGGGCTCTCGTTGGCGAGGAGGATGGGCGGGGGTTCCGGCGTGCGTGAGAGAGGCGTATCGGACGGGAATGAGCCGGGCATGGGGGATTTCTCGACAGGGCGCTGGCGTCGAAGGGCAGACGAACGGCTGCTGCGGCTGCGTCTGGCGTACCTGGTTGAGGACTGGGGTGGGAATCGCGCCAGGGTGCAGGGGACGCCGAGGAAAGTGGAAAAGAACGAGGAAACGGCGGGGGCGGAGTATACCTGGACGACGACTTGGTCCCCGCAGACGGTGGAGGGTTTTGCGGCGTTCTGGCAGAGCGACGTCGTGACTAGATCGGCGTCCTCGCGCCGGAGTGAGATCTCCAGGGTCTTTTTCTCGGAGGTGGTCTCGTCGCAGACCACACGGAGGGCACCGCGGGCAAGATCGATATACGGCCGAATCAGCGCCATGCGAGGGTACCTCTTCTGGTTGAGGGCGGCGCCAGTGCCCTGATGGACGAGACACCATTCGCGGTCCCAGGCCAGTCCTTCGCGACGAATCTCCCAGCGCTGTCCATCAGGAACCTTGAATGCGCCGCAGCTTTTGATCGGATAGACGGCGAGGCTCTCAACGTAGAAGCCTACCTGGGACGAGTCCTCCGCCGCAGACGGAACCACCGCGCAGACGTTCGGCGTCTTCTCGACGTAGAACTCCTCCACGAACGCCACGAACGCCTCCACATCGCTCATATTGCTCATGGCCCCCAGGCTCACCCGCAATATGCCCGTGGGCCTCCCGTCCATGACATCGTGGTCGTCGCCGCAGCGCAGGCCCGCAGAGAAATGGCGTAGCATGTCAGCTCCGGACCAGCCGAGTTGACTCGCTGTGCCTCCTGGGTTGCATAACGTGCCGGATCGGATCTGAAGGTTCTTCACGCTCGCGAGGCGCTCCACCTCCGACTTCCCGATCCAGGCCCCCTGGCTGCTGCGCAAATTGAACGCCAGGATGGGGCCTTGGGCGGACGCGTCGGCAAAATCCGGTGAGCGACCCATATAGAAGTGGCAGACACACTCGCCGTTGAAGTGCCTCAACGCAGTAAGACGGTTGTAGAGCATTCTCGCGAGAAACCGTGTATGGATGGAGACATTGTTCATCGAGCCGTACAGCCGCGCGTGGGTATCCAACGCCGAGTCGAGCGCGATGATACTGTGAAACGGCAGCGTGCCGTCTTCCAACGTCTCATGGACAGACCCTTTCTTCGCATGCCACTGCGTGTCTTGCGTCAAGACCATGTCCACAGTACCCCCGCCAAAGAACCGGCGCTGTGCGAAAACATGACCAGCAGATTTCCGCACAATCAATGCTCCAAGGTCAGGGAAGCCAAAGATCTTGTAGAAGCTGAGCACGGTGAAGTCCGGTACCGCGGACACATCGCTCAAGTCCAGCGAGGACGTCGCGACCAGAGACGCCGCATCAAGCAGCGTGTACACTTTTGCAGTCTCCTTCATCCTATCACGAAGCTGTTCACACCAGCGAAGTGGCAACCGCCGCCCGTTCATGTTTGACTGGGCCGGGAAAGCAAACAACTGCGCCGCCCCGGACCTGTTAGCGTCAAGCTGCGCAATCCATGCGTCGACCTCCTCGTCCGTCGTGAAACATCGGCTTCCGGACTCGGCGAGCTCCCGCGCGCCGACCAAACTCGTGTGCGCGTCCACGTGGTATCCGTACCAGAACCCGTGCGCGGAGTCGCGGAGGGCGTCTGCGACGAGCTTAATTGCGGAAGTGGCGTTCGCCACGAAAACGAGATCGAAATGCTCCGGGTCTGCGTTGAAGAAACGGAGGGCTCGCAGGCGGATGTCGTCCACGCGCTGGGTGGTCCGTTGCGACGATGCTGAGAGTGAGTGCGGGTTTCCGAAGAGATTGGTGGTAAGGTCCTTGGAGAAAGAGTCGATCAACGACTTTGCGTAGAGCGTCGTCCCGGCGTGGTCCAGATATGTTGTGTCTAGGTTGCGGTTAGAAACTGCCGGTATTATAGAGTTGTGGGGGGTACCTGAGAGCATAGGGTACTCGCGCTCCCGGATGGCATCGATATTCTCGGAGTAGCCCCGGCTATAGCCTAGTGGGCTTTCATTGATGATTGTTTCGGCCATGCTGGCCATCAGGCGTAGGTGCGACGTACACTGCTCAGGAGGTGTTTGGCGGCCAAGGTATAGAAGGGCCAGTAGAACGACGGTCCCCAATGCGCAAAAACACAGAAGAATGAGTTATTATACCAAGACTTGAAGCGGGGAAGTTCGAATATATTGCGCCAGGCCGTGCGAAGGAAGTATATCTCAGTCGATCTCCACAGAATAGATATGAAGCATCGTCGGAGCTGGCCGATGCGGAGCAGCCTGGAGTGGCGAAAGGGTCATTCAAGAGACATGGGGTTTGCGGGGAAGAAAGAAGATATCTAGCGAGACTCGTATAGCTGGAGGAACGGTCCAGGCCAGTCAATTGAGGGATTCCATTTGCGAAAGGGATATAGTTGGGGGGATGTAGAAGAAGACGATGATCGTGGATGAAGCTCCCCCACTCTTTGCACCTTATCGTCAGTGGAGGGCGGTCGGAAAGGGCCGAGAGCGTGGCATTACCCTTATCCCGGCAGAATCAGGATAACACAGTAAGCCTATCGGCCCGTATACGCACTCTACTATCGCCACGCAAAGCTCTCTGGGTCCAGGCACAGGAAGTACAAACTATGGAACGAGCCATCCAAAAGTGGTGGTATCAACTAACGGAAATTCATATTCAAGACATCTCACATAAGCATAGCCAGTAAATCCAGGCATTTTCATACAAAAAATCATGCATCGTCCATCGCGTCATTAGCCTTTATCATCCATCATGTCGTAAATATCAACACAGCAAAAACTAAACCACATAGTGCGGCCGACGACTGCTCGAGCTATGCCGACGGTGTCCATGGCCGCGGCGGCTGCTATGACTGCGGCGGCGTACCGTCGTTGTCTCCTTGACCACCACCTCAGACGAGCGACGGTACATGAAGAGCGCCCAGAACGCCGTCCAGAAGAAGAACACCACCTCCATAATCCCCAGCGCAAAGCAAGTCTTCAGCATAGCACAGGACTTGTTGATGTTTAGGGACAGAGGGTTGTCGGTGCGCGAACCGTACGCGCCGAACGGGCCCAGGGAGATATAGACCGAACCGCCATTCCAGTGCGCGCAATCAGCGTTGGCAATGAATCGCAGCTGGTACACTCCCGCAATGAAGGCACCGAAGAAGAGCAGGTCCACGAAGGCGACGAAGCCGGCCGAGCGTTTGGTAGTGGAGTGACGGATCAGCGTATCGAAACACCAGAACACGGCGATGGTGCTGACGATGAAGAGGACCAAGATGTAGACGGGGGTGATGATGTTGGCTTTGAGGTATCCATCGACAAAGTAGGCCTGTTGGACGGAAGTCAGGGTTGGATACCGAGGGGGTTCGGCGAGGGATGCGCGGCACTCACCAGCATTCCGATGATGGGGATCAAGAACACGATCTCCACCAGACGGTTGAAGATAAAGAAAAGACTTCCGATCATGTTGGCGATCGTTCCCTTGATTCAATGTTCCGATCGAGATGTCAGAATCCGATGGAATGGCTCTGGAATGTGGAGTGACCCAGACGGCACTAGGAAATGACTTGTAGAAAAAAGGATGAGTTCGGCCAAGATGATGCAGGTTACACACGCATTCCTTTATCGACTAACAATCCGACGAAAAGACTGAACTAGTGTTGTGAAAGTGAAGAGAGCCTGACAACGTTGGACAGGCAACGCACGTCGTTTGTGTCGATGTTGCGGATCGGATGCGATGCGCCGATGTGGATGCAGGAGAGAGATTATGTAGAAAATGATAGCCACGCAGCGGTATGCAGCTAAGAGGGGATTGATGGAAGATCGAACGAGGGAGAATCCTCGAGGCAGAAGAAATATGCAGGGCAACAGACAACAGAGGAGGCTGGGCGATTGAGGGTTGCGGGGTGGCTGGGCCAGACAGGGTGGGACAGTCGCACATGGTGGATAAGCGGCAGAGACAGGCTCTTCCTTAATGATTACGGAGGATACGGAGGGCATCACATCACGACTTACGGTGATCCTTGTCAATAGTCGTCGTATTAATTCTCCGCGCCTCGAGTCGATTGTTGTGGTTTCTCCCGATCTTGTATAGATTTCCATGGATGACGTGGGGCCGAGCTATCCCCGATCACGTTCACGCTGATCATACTTCCACGAAGAATCATGTAGCTGATGACATGCATACTATGTGATTAACCAACGCTAATGGATACTACTACTATACAAAATATGTCGCCGCCGTCACACGCGGATCCACATGCAAAAAAATTCATCGACCCATCCACGCGAAACGGCCTAGGTTTCATGCCATATTTACCAAGCAAAAAAATTCCACGCAGCCCCTCTGGTATGATCATCAATCGTGGCGAGCTGAACCAGCAGTCTATGAAAAGGTGATATGAGAATACCTGGAAGAATCCAAAACCAGCGTCAAGGCTCCCGAGGAGGCATCTCCGTCAGTTCCCGACCACGGTCAGGATGGGCGGCCAAGGGTTGCTGGAGCGGGCTGGCTCCCGGCATCGTTGTTTGCGTCTGAGAATGATACGCCGTATCGACTTCATATCGGGGAAGCGGCCCACCCAATGCCGGATTGTGTGTGTGGGTATACCCCTGTTGCATCTCGTACCCATCTGCGACGTCCTCGCTGGACGACGACCAGTTCCCGTCGTCATGGCGCATACGGTGGTCGTACATATCCGTGGCATACGGGTTGCCGGTGGCCGAGGTGTAAGTCGGGCCGCGCGAGAGCCGGTGTTGTGCCGGTGGCGCGTTCGTCTGCGGCAGAGGAGGCGCATCGAGGCGTTCTTCCTCCGGATTACGGAGAGCGGTGGTGCTGTCGTTCGAGTCTCCAAGAGGGACCGCATGGGCGGGGGCGATTGGGTCCATGCCCCAGGTCCGGATCGGATACGCGCGGCCCTTACGCCAGGGTTCGGAGAGCGGAGGGAAGTACTGGCGATAGGCCATATAAGCACACACAACTCCGAGGAGCGAGCCGGTGATGACGTCGAACGGGTGGTGCCGGGCGTCCATGATGCGCGACACCGCAATCAGCGTCGCCGCGATACAGGGAGTGACGATGATGGCGGTCTTCCAGACTTCACCACGGTTGTCCAGGAGGTGTAGCTTGCCCGATAACCACAGGGTCAGGTAAAACAGTCCCGCAAAGGAAGCTAAATCGGTGAAGAGATTAGTGGTGGGTTCGGGGGTTCGGGGGTTCGAGTCAATGGAATTCCTTACAGCTACTGTGGCCTGTGACAAAGTTAGTCTTTCGAATCCAACGAAGGAGAGCACGGAACCATACCTGAGGGCCACGAACGAAAGCCATCCTTGAGTATTACCGGATCGCCCTGACAGATCGTGTAGTTCGACAGCCCCGGGATCAGATCCTCGCTTCCTGGCCTCGGTTTGCATCGATCAATCAAGTCCGGCCGAGGTTTTCCACAGGCAGTCTTCAGGATCTGTGTGATGACAAAGGCGGTTCCTTGGGCGAGCAACAGGCCCAGAAGACCACAATTGAATTCCCACAGACGATCCTTCCACCGATAAGGACCATTAAACTTCCTCTTCCCTGTCACCGGATTCACGGGCTTGTGATGCGAGAATAGTCCGTCGACGAAAAGGGTATAGACGGCGATGATAGCCAACGGCGCAAGGCAGGAGATACAGACGGCTAACCCGATGGAAACGCGCTCGTGCTCTGCGTAGGGGTATTGAATGGAGATGTCCCGCAAGGAGAAGTGCTGGTGATAGGGTTCGACGGAGTCGAGGATATAAAAGCCCGCTGCGCATGCACTAGAAGGGTCGACTGTTAGGAGCGATTGGAGTGGCATGAAGACAAGAGAGACGCACATGATGATGACATAGTCCAGGATATATCTGCGACATGCACCTCGGTTAGTTTTCTCAAAAAATCCTCAAGACCAGCCCACTCACGAGATGATGATGCGAGGCCGTAAGCGTCGCTTGGAGAAGGGCAGTTTATCTGGAAGGCGATCCATCTTAGAGTGTAACCGGGATCCTGCGCGGTGACAACAGAAGCAAAACGGGCCTCCCGAAGAGACCGATGCGGGGGGTATATGAGAGCGAGTCGAAAAAAGCAAACACCAGTCAATGGTTAGGTCCTGAAGAAAAAGAAAGTCTAGAATTGAGGAATCAAAATTGATCAAGTGCCTTCAGGCACCAGGAAATAATAAGGCAGTGTGGCTTGGACGGTCCCATGCACGACGGCGCCTGGGCCTTCTCCGCTTTGCTCGCCTCTAGGCCAACCTCACTGGTAAATCTTTCGGACAAGAGACGGTTTAACGAGGGGCCAAGCCGCGCCCAGGGAGGGAGCAGCAGATCTCCGCCATGGAGCCGCGCGGCCAGCCGTGGGTGGCTCTGGGCGTTTATTGCACAGCGTTATGGATCCCATTGTGATCAGGGAGGTGTGACTTCACAAAGACAGGTAGAGGCAGATTGAGACCGAGAATACTGTACTTAACGACGACGTACCCCGGACGATGACGATACAGGGTCTGAGGGATTATCGGAGATTTCCAAAAATAGTAAGGCTATGCTTACTTAGGCATCACCATTAATAAGCTTTGATTGCCCATTGATCAAAGAGGCAATAGGTCTCGTTTGTTGCCTTTACTAAATTAGTTTCATATAACTCATACCGTATATGATGACTACCTAATGGTTCGTACTAGTGGTGGCATTGGAACTATTTTCATCCTACAAAAAGGAGAATACAGAAGATCATCACATGGTTCCACAGATCAGGGGCATCCCATTGCAGGGTACATAAACACTCTCTGGAGTATTCACCCTTACTGAGACGTGATCGACTCTAATACTATTAGTAGCCTATTGACGTTATATCTTCTCCCATATTATGTATGGGAGCCTAGGTGGACTACGTCCAAGCATGTTCTAATCAGACAACATTATGTATATTTATATCGTTTCCGAACAGGATCCGGCGTGCAATTAGGAATCTGCCACACTGCGCGCCAGATGACACGCATTATTGTAGACCCAATGGTAGAATGAATGAATGTAGTTATACACTTGACTGAATAAACCCCCCATTATGTCTCCGACACCATTTTAAGGCAAGAGACATCCAGAAAAATACGTAAGAATAGCATTATGGGTCCATAAGTCATGTTCGCGTGATGTCGGGTGGTTTTGCGGTCTCATGTCCGCTCATTTAGCAGACAGTGATGTACAGACCAAGACTATGTCCATGTTAGTTACTGATCGCCGAACAGATCAAAGAATAGGGTACTTACGGAGAGGGGTTGTAGTCCTCGAAGAAGTTGAGGTTGGTGCTACCGGCGTTCTTCATCTCGTAGCTGACGGCCTGGCCAGCGGGGCAGGAGAAGGTGGAGATGACGTAGGAGTTGCCGGGAGACACAGTGAACTCGCCCAAGTCCTCCTTCACAGCGGGAGCGTTGTTGTAGGTGGTCGACTTGCTGGCGGTGGACTCCAGAGAAGCAAAGTCGATCTTGCCATCTCCGCTGAAAGAGTAGGAAGAAGTCTCGAGGTCCTCCTTGTGGGGGAAGAGGAAGACCAGGCTGCACGTCTTTCCGGCGTCCGAGGAGGGGATGTCGAAGTTGAAGATGCTCGAGATGCTGGAAGTGACGGTGCCGTTGTAGGAAGTACCGGGGGCATTGTCGGGCTTTGAAGAGTCGACGGGGATGATCAGATGAGGGTACTCGTAGTTGCCAGAGAGGTCAGTAGGGCAGCTGCCGCTGGAGGACTGGGTGCCGGAGGGCTGGGCACTAGTAGCCGTCTGAGAGGGCTGAGAAGTAGGAACCTCGGGAGTGGAGGCCGGTCCAGAAGGCTGAGGGGTCGAAGGGGTCTCGGAACCGGCAGGCTGGGAGGGAGCAGGACCAGAGGGCACAACAGGGGTGCTAGAGCCGGGGACGGTGACGACCGGGACAGTCGACTCCGTCTCAGGGCAGTAGGTGGTGGTCATGGTGGTATGGACGGTAGTCTTCGCGGGGGGAGCGGGCACCGAAGCGCTAGACGAGGGAACAGGAACAGAGCTGCTCTGTGAAGCGACCGGTGTCGACGACGGCACGGCCACGGAGCTCGAGCTAGAGCCGGAGCCGCAAGAGTCGGCCATCAAAGAGATGTCCTTGCACTGAGTGACCTTCTCACTCTCGGTGGTGTACAGGTTCATTCCGCCGTTCAGACCAGTCTCGCATGCAACGAAGCCGGAATCACCCTTGTACGACAGCTGGCCCTGGGAGTTGATAGAGAAGCCGGGCATGGCAGTGGCACCAGCGTCACACTGGAACTGAGTGGTGTCATCTATCTTCATTAGCGGTTATCCCAGCATCACAATACTGGCAGACCTACCAGTCACGATACAACCACGTCCGTTCTCATCGGTGATAGCACCATTGGAGTCAATACAAAACTGGGCTTCCGACAGTCCACCGTACACACGGTTCTGACCATCATCAAGTTGGCCGATGGTGCCAGAAGCTCCGCCGGTGGCCTTGAGATGGAAACAGCAGTTTCCGCCTCTGCTGACGAGGGCATTGGCGCCGGCAGCAAAGGCCGCAACAGTAGCAAAGTTTCTCATTTTCGATTGAGCGAGTGAGATCCCAATATAAGCGAGTGATATGGCGGTGCTTTGTGCAAAGATTGATCTGAGTTTGGGGTTTAGATGTTGATTAAAGGGTAGATGTAGCTGGTACAAGGAGGGACAGAGGCAAATATTTATATACGGAGGTGGACACTACATCGGACGTCATTGGGACTGCCCGTAAACTTGACCAAGTAGGTCCGAGTTGGATCTGAACACCCACACGTCCATCGAAAATAGAAACACTGGGGGCGTAACCAATTGTCATGCATGTACGGATGTGGTTGACCATGGACGAGAAGGACAGGCAGCTACTGACCCGCTTGAATGTGGTAAGACAACAACAACCAGTTGCCTACAGCACTGGTCCGAGGTAGCCGGGCCTGGCAAGATCGGGATACGCAAGTTGTGGAAAGACGTCATGGGAAAAGAGAAAAGTGGCATGGTGGAGAGCATCTGGCCGTTGGCTGTGAGATACCGGGCATCTCAGTGGCCGTGGCCCTGCAGGGCATAACTCAACAGTGGAACCGGATCCATTGGATGCGTCTGGATCGACCGTAAGCCTGTTGTAGTCAACGATCGTCGATACACAGTTCAATGACATTGTCAGGCAGTTGAGGTGGCAAGGTCAACGCCGGCCCACGGTTCAGATATGTGTTCAGCCACACAGATGTAGAATTGACCTTGTTCCTCCAGGACATGAGGAGACGTGCCATGGATGGCTGATTCTACCCATAACCGTTCCAAGAAACTTCCTCGGGCAGACAATACAATGCAAGCGTTCATCGAGATGCCATTGGGGACACACAAAGTGAGGGCGGGGTGCCTTGCATCGGACGAGAGAATAGACATGAACGGCCAAGAGGGGTTGTGGCCATTGAGAACCTGGAAAATCGAAGGGTCTAGTCTCAATCCCTGTTATTCACGGAATTGGGAGAGGATAGGAGGTGTAGAGAAACGGGAATGGACGTGTGTTGTGTGTGCGTGTGCGGCTTCTTGGGGAGAGTGGACCGCATGACGACAGTCACCACCCCCTTAACCAACGGCACTGCTTATTGTTGTTTCTATTATCATCACCCATCGAGTAATACAAAATTCGACAAGGAAGCTGGGGCGTCGATCAATATCTCGGAGGAAATTTCGTCCATCGTATGTAAGTATTTGTTGACAAGTTACCTCAATCTGATATCAGGGTCACGTTGGGATCACCAGGATCTATACCGGCCGCAACTTGGCCAACGATCTATACAAGACTCCGAGCTCAACATGTAAGCTTTGCCGAGGGCTGGATGGCTCCTCCGATCCACTTCCATCTCTCTTTCGTTCTGAGCTTTCATGCATCCTCGGTTAGTCGTCTTCTCCATAATTCCCCATTGCTTTCCAAACAACCAAATTGCGTTGTCGCCCCGACAGCCTCGAAATTCTTTCAACACATCCACATAACGTCTCGCCTGAAACATCTGGTTCCAATAGAGTAGTCCCATTGGTGTCCTGGTCACATTTAATTGCGATTGATCGTTCCTGATTCCCTAGAAGTCGACCGTTGGATGTTGCTAAACTCCCCACCACCGTCGTACGCGGCTTAATGGCTTGGTGAACAGCCATGGTCATGCAAACCTTGCTTGTTCAACGCCCTCGAGTATACGGAGTAGGCTGCATGCACTTCTCCACGGTTGGGTTTGAAACATTGAATCTGGCGAGAAAAAAGTACAATGTAAGGCAGCAGTGTGGCTCGGTGCATAGGATGCGTAAGCAGATGACCTGGTTCCAGTGATGGTCTCCCTGAGGTTTTATCCACAACACTGGTGTGTTGACAGTTCATAGGTACCTAGGCAGGAGGTTCTTCAAGGGCTAGACCCCAATATGCATTGTACATGGACAAGTCGGGATAAAATCCTGTGCAGGAATTGGATGCAAGGGCATGATATATTTAGGTACATCGTATCTATGAGATGAATTATAGATTTCTCATGTCGAGGGTGAAACGTAACCACGTCTGCATGATTCCACCTCACCATGGCCGTAAGTACTCAACGAGCCCAATACAGTCAGTAGTCAAGCGAAAGGAAACGCAGTCAGAGAGCCCACGAAATCGATCTTGGAATTCCTCAAGATGGCCATATCATCAAAAAGAAATGGTCATCACGCCAAATCCGCACGGAAAGGCGATGGAGATTCCGGGAGCTACAACATAAAAGCAGAACCTCTGAGAAAATGAATCTATTTGGGTATCGTTTCTATATCATTTGATTGGCATTGTCATTGCCCTACCTCATCCGCGCAGCGCGGAACTTGCTCACGCGCCTTGGGCCCTCCTCGGGTTCAACAGGCACCTGTTCGGGTTCCTCGAGGAAGCCTCCATTCTGTTGGATCACGCGGTTCCTCATCCTGTAGAATTCACTGGCGATCTCTTTCCTGTGCAGTTGCTCATCGAGTTCGTCCGGTTCCGGTGGGGCTGCGGCACTGTCGGAGACTTCGCGCTCAACGAGCGTGTCCGCAAGAATCTTGCCCTCCGGCCCTCTATGGACAGGCTGAGTGTCGGAAAGGTCGGAGATTGGCTGGGAAAATGGTCTGGGTTCCTGTGGCTTGGCTGGGAAAAGAGGCAGGGAAGACGGTGATGGTGACGTGGGCGGCTTTCGTGCCGCTTTGTCACCGGAAAGAGTCGGTGTAAAAGATGATTCAGACAGAGCGGTGCCCGAAGCACCGCGAGTAGACTTGAAACGGGAAGTCTTTTTGGGCGCATTGCTAGAGGAGGTAGTCTTATCTGCCGGCTCGGAACGCTCAACGACCGCGTCGGACACAACGGGGATATCAGACTGCCGGACCGGCGTAATCTTCTTCTCGGAGACAGGCGGCTTGGGAGGAGGTGCAATGTCCAGATCATCAGCAAAAGCCACCTTCTTCTTCGGCTTCTTCTTCTCGACCGGTTTGTCTGTTGAGTCGCTGGCTCTCTCCACTCGAACCACGGCTGGTTGTTCCAGTTCCTTCTTCACTTCATCCGGGAGCGTCGCAGTGTCCTTGCCCATGTTCCACATTCCTCGCGCGTTCAGCTTGGCTTCCAACTCGCGCATCTGTCGATGATAGTCCTCATCCAGAACAGTTCGGCTCCGTCCGAACTCGTCTTCTTCTTCTTCCTCGTCATAATCGTACACATCATCGTAGTCATCAATTGAGACGTCACTAGCCTCTTCATCCAACTCAAGTTCCGCCACAACGGCGCCGACTTCGTCAAGACCATATCGTATCATCTCTCGACGCAGCTGCGCATCTTCGGGTGATTCATCCACATCGGTCACCGGCACCTCGCGAGCCTCTCTTGATTCCTCATGGGCCTCGTTAGGGCTCGAAGTTTGGCGATGTTCACTAGTTTCCGGCAGGACCCTCTGCGTAGGTGTCTCTGACTGCTCAGCCGAATGGGCGCTTTCAGTCTCGGTCACCTTATCCGCCCCCGGCGCATCCGGGATATCCTTGACACCAGCCTTCTTTAATATGTCCAAAAGCTCAGAGGCCTCATTCCCCGGTGTTGCGATCGAGCTCGAAATGACGTTGCCATCCTCATCGAGCTCCTCGACAATTTCCGTCATTGGGTAGTCAGCGGCAGGTTCGGCAGGGATTTGTTCAAGGTCATTCAACGCCTGGAGCTTGTTCTCTTCGGTGCGCAGTCGCTTCTCCATCGTCGCGACATTTTGTTTGACGTAGTCGTTGCGCCTTGTGACAAGATCAACCACCTGCTGCTTAGTCCGAGTTGTACCTTCCTTGACCCCCACGATGGTCTTCACTTCGTCCTCGTTGACAAGAGACCCGGCCAGTTCGAGGCCAGTGCCCAGTAATTCTTCAGCCGTAGCGTCATCGTCCAGAGCGCTGACCTCCTCGATCAGCCCGTCGTATTCGGCCTCCCACGTCCGCCAGTGATAGAGGGATTCCTGAAGTTTGCGGATATTTCCTTCCAGCTGGAGACGCTGGCGTTCGAGGTCCTGTAGATCGCTATTCGGGACACCCATCATGGATGAAAATATGAATAAAGATAACAGAGATTCGAATAGAACCCTGCAAAACACAAGAATGAGCCAGGTGAAGTGAAGAGAAAGTCAAGGAAATGTGAAAGAGGCGGCGGCGAGAAAAAGTTCCTCCCGGCGGATCGCCCTCTGATTGGTCCGTGGTGAGGGCGCCGGATTATCAACTCATCCTCGTCATCGTCAGTCGGTCTGCTTGACCACCTTCACACCATGCCTCCAGCTCGCGACTCCATATCCAACCGCGGGGATGAAGACGGTCAGTTCCTTCGTTTAATTCTGTCATGATTGAAGCTAACTTCTGCAGAGGTTTGTCCCGTCTGCAAGTCCTCGCGGTACTTGAACCCCGACATGCGGTTCCTCCTCAACCCCGAATGTTACCACAAAATGTGCGAGTCATGCGTGGATCGCATATTCTCGTCGGGACCTGCCAATTGCCCCGTAGCAGGGTGTCATAAAACGCTCCGCAAGAACCGGTTTCGGAAGCAGACCTTTGAAGACATCGGCGTGGAACGAGAGGTTGATATTCGGCGTCGGGTGATGCAAATGTAAGCTCGATCTTGTACGCAGTAAAACCACCGTCTAACTCAGCTCCAGTCTCAACCGCCGGGAGGAAGAGTTCGATTCTAAACGCGCGTGGGACGACTTCCTCGAGCAACGCGAAGAGATCATCGCCAACCTCGTGTACGGCACCGACGTGGCGAAGACCGAAGCCGATCTGCAAAAGTACGCCGCCGAAAACATGCAGTCGATCCGCGCAAACCAAGCCCTCGAGGCCCGCGAGGCGTCCTCCTTCCAGGAGCAACAGACCCACGAGCAGGAACTGGCCAGACTGCGTCGCGAGGCTGCGCGAGAAGAATACGAGAAAGAGCGTCGCGAGCTCCTTGCGGGCCGGGAAGATGTCCTCAGTCGGCTGGCGGCGGGGAGACCGGGCGATGCGGCGGCTATTGCACGCGAGGGCCAGAAAGTGCTGCTCAAGAAATCGTCGGCTCGGCGCAGCGAGGAGGAGCGCATCCGACAGAAGCAGGCCGCTCTACGGAGCTCGGACGCGAAAAAGGCCGGCCAGACGGGGATGGCCGCGGCCGAAAAGGTCAGTGGAAATTCCGGGCTTATCAAAGGTCTCAAGAAGATCAAGACCCCCGAGCCCGAGAAACCGTACGATCCCTTTGGTGGGCTGGTTCCCAACCAGCGGGACTATTATACCCAGCGAGACTTCTACCCGTCGAGCTATCTCGACGGGGTCAGACAGGATACTCGCATGCAGGCGGGCGGTTACAATCTCCAGGAATATTACTCCCGGACGCTTATGGAAGCGTTTGCTGGGTTGGGTTGCTTCGTGGATGAAGAGGTATCCGCGCGGGATGGAACGGACTCTCGGGGGAACACCCCCGCGGTGGGAGCTTCCGTGGCGGCCGTCTCGGGCAGTGCATAACTTGTTCAATGATCTATTGGGATCTGCTTTCAATTACTGGTTGGGTGGTGCATAGCGAAGGCGTTCACTTTGGTTTAACTCCCAAAATATATTCCAGCTAGAACTAGGTATACAATGACACAAAAGGAGATATGGATAATATACAGTCAACGTCAATCGCTCACAGCTTTCCCCCCGTAATCTGCTCTCCAAGCTTCTTCACCCGGCCCTGAATGAGATCCCAACGAGCCGCCTCGCTCTTGCGGGACTCGTTGACAATGGACTGGACCGTAGGAGGAACACCCAAGTTCCAGATGTTCTCTCCCTGCTGGTGATCATTGCGCCAGGCCTCGTTCTCACCATCAGGGAAGACCCGCTCGATCTCCGCCGCCAGCTGCGCCTCCGTAGTGATGAATGTGCGGGCGTTCATGTACAGGCTCTGCAGGGACTCCTGCTGCTCCAGCTCCTTCTGGGCCTTGCGGGCCTCCAAGCGCTCCCGGGACTGGGCCAGACGGACTTCGCGGTTCGGATCGGGAAGCACAGGGGTGCGCTTGGGCAACATCTCCTGAATCACGGACGGACGGGTCAGACGCTCGTCCTCGCGCTCTGGTTGCCGCAGGATGCGTTCTCGGCGTTTCTGCTTCTCGAGACTGCGGTGCATCATTGTCCGATCGGTACGCTGCTTGCGGCTGTGCAGTTCCTGCAGACCCTGGCGGAGGTTCTGCCGTCTCATCTCCGCCATCCGCTTCTTCCAGTCAATGTATTGGGCATGGGGGTCTGTCGGATCGAGTTCGGTTTCTTTGGTCGGGAGAGGGGTGGCGGCGGCGATGTACTCTTCGGATGGCTTGTCCACGCGGCGAGCAGGGAAGAGTTCCCGGGGGACTGGTAGCGTTCCCTTAACATGCTTCTTCGACGGGAGGTCGGGCTGGATGGTGCGAGGGACATCGATGTAATTGGGAGACTCCGGGCCAACCCGACGACAGGCCGAGGATGTGAAGCCACGGGCCTGGACGGTGGCCGCCCTGCAGGAGCGGAAAAGGGACATGATGCGTCCTCTTCAATTAAAGGGTCGGAGGAAGGTGAAGGGGGAGAAAATGCGGAGGAGAGGCCAACAGTATGCCAAACGGGGACGCGATGGGAAAGTCGGGAAGATTTTCACGTGGTCTGTGCACCGCTTAGCTTGGCGCCAGAAAAAAAAATACTTCCCTCCCGGACCATCAACTTTTCCTCTCTTTTCTTCTTCCCTTCTTGCGCTTTTGCCAACAATTTTTTTTGTCTCCCACCCATATCTTCTTTCTTTCTTAATACTCTCTCATTCAGTCGAATTGAGGAGTAGCTTCCATCATGGGTACGGGAAAGAAAGAAGCCAACCGTAAGGTGCGGCAGGGGAAGGTCGGAGATGGCATGGGGAACGTGAAGGTCAAGGGCGAAAACTTTTACAGGTATGTTGACGACTCGAATTGCATCAACAACTATAGACACTCACAGACTGCAGAGACGCGAAGAAGGTGAAGAGGCTCAACATCCTCAAGGAGGGAAAGGCCCAGCGTGACGCCGCCGGCAATATCACCAAGGCCGCCGCGTTCCAGTCCTCCGAAGCCCCTGTCGCTCGGATCGAACCCAACCGGAAATGGTTTTCGAACACCCGAGTGATCTCTCAGGAGGCGTTGGCCTCCTTCCGTGAAGCGGTCGCTGAGCGCGCCAAGGACCCGTACCAAGTCCTCCTGAAGACCAACAAGCTACCCATGAGCCTGATCCGAGACGGGGAAGGTGTGAATGGGCTGAAGCAGCACGCTGCCAAGATGGCTATTGAGACGTCACCCTTCAGCGATACCTTTGGGCCTAAGGCTCAGCGAAAGCGGGTGAAGCTGGGTGTAGCGTCGCTGGAAGACCTCGCCGGCGAGACAGCTAAGATGCATGATGACTATCTCGAGAAGGGTGACATTGATACTCATGCCGATGGGAGTGCCGCCGTCGCGGGTGATGTTGCCGCTTTGGAAGATACCTCCCTTGGCGAGGTCGCCACTGCTCGTGAATCTGTCTTCTCCAAGGGCCAGAGCAAGCGTATCTGGAACGAATTGTACAAGGTCATCGATTCGTCTGATGTCGTCATTCATGTCCTTGATGCTCGTGATCCGGAGGGAACTCGTTGCCGAAGTATCGAGAAG
The DNA here is from genome assembly GCA_001931935.1 of Aspergillus aff. floccosus IMV 01167. Classification (NCBI taxonomy): domain Eukaryota; kingdom Fungi; phylum Ascomycota; class Eurotiomycetes; order Eurotiales; family Aspergillaceae; genus Aspergillus; species Aspergillus aff. floccosus IMV 01167. Next base: position 56,425 of record MSJE01000232.1, on the reverse strand, counting down.
TATATTCGGGAGGAAGCTGCTCACAAGCATCTCATCTTCGTCCTGAACAAGTGTGATCTCGTTCCCACAGGTGTTGCTGTAAGTTTCTCCCCTTGATCTTATTTTCGTATTTTCCCCCTCACTTCCCACTTTGTTTCTGTAATCAATCAGGTCCGCCTGTGCCATTGCTAAGTCAAGGCAACTCCCACGACCTCGTCGTATATACACCATGGGGGTTCCCTGTTACAGCTTTGGTAGATTGACGCTGGCCCGCGCCGACCTTCTTTCTGAAGTTAGGCTGACTGGCTTTCGTTTTGAAAACCGGTCGCAAGGGCTGAGCTGTGCTCCGTTTTTGAGTTGAGACCTGCTTCACATGTTTGTGATTCGTAGCTGGTCTCTTAGTAACGTTACACACATTCTTTTCTGATTTCTTGTTTTTCTTTTCATTTTCACCGAGTATCAGTACCGGTTCATGACTGACTTATGACTTAAGGCTGCTTGGGTACGACATCTCTCCAAAGATCATCCTACTTTGGCCTTCCATGCCTCCATCAACAACTCCTTCGGTAAAGGGTCTCTCATTCAGCTGCTCAGACAGTTCTCGTCTTTGCACTCTGATCGGAAACAAATTTCCGTTGGATTTATCGGTTATCCCAACACGGGTAAATCGTCTATCATCAACACCCTCCGTAAGAAGAAGGTGTGCAACGTCGCTCCCATTCCTGGCGAGACCAAGGTCTGGCAGTACATCACCTTGATGAAGCGGATCTACCTAATTGATTGCCCTGGTGTGGTACCGCCGAATCAAAATGACACACCTGAAGATATTCTCCTTCGTGGTGTCGTTCGTATCGAGAACGTCGACAACCCAGAACAGTACATCCCTGCCGTGTTGAAGCGTGTTCAACCAAAGCATCTCGAGCGTACTTATGGTGTCAAGGGCGGCTCCGAAGACCCTATCGAGTTTTTGAGTGTGCTTGCCCGTAAAGGTGGCAGACTTCTCCGTGGAGGAGAACCTGACCTTGATGGTGTTGCCAAGATGGTCATCAACGATTTCCTTCGTGGAAAGGTTCCCTGGTTTACTCCTCCGCCTTACGCTCCTGGAGAGGATGGAGAGAAGATCGAGGGTCGTGAGGGCAGACTTGGGGAAATGAGTAAGAAGCGCAAGCTCGCAGAGACCGAGCCCGAGGACGCTCCCAGCAAGTCTGAGGCTGAGGACGAGTTCGAGGGCTTCGGCGAAAGTGGCGATGAGGATGATGACAATGACTCTATTGCCAACCTTGAGGTCAGCGATGTGGAGAGTGGTGAGGAAGATTGATTTCTCCCCTCATCTCCCATTGGTCTCAACACACTGGAGGTGTAACACACCAGCAGTCTCGGTTCGCAAACCCTCGCTCAGGAATGAGTGTATCCGGATGGGTTACAGAACAACCACGCCAATCTCCGCGAGGACATCGTGGGTCGAGAGCACCCCTACCTTCGTGGCAAGGCGGAGACTGTTTCCTGAACTGCAATGCATTGCAGTTGGATAGCAGCGTTAGCTCGCACTCGGTGTACACCATCCACCAAACAAGATACCCAGTCTCTCAATGATAGATGACACGAATCAACACCTGACCATGATTTGTATCTATGTATCCTTGCATATGGTCAATATTGTAGTCGTAAGCTGGTAGTGGTCTTCTGGCGGTAATGAGCTGTTACAAAACATGTCATGCTGAGTCAGCAGTCTCACGTGGGTCCTCCGCACTTCCATCATCGCTGGTCTGCTTTCACCGTCTCCTTCCCTCTATCTGACTCTCCTCAGAGATGTATCCCGCATCTTCGAAGAATGGCGGATGACGGAATGTCAATCGTCCCCTATAGCTCATCTAATTCCGATGTCGTGCTGTAAGCTTTGTGCTGCTACCATAGACCTAGCCGACCCTCTGATACTCATACCTGGGCAGACGCCATAATGATTCCGTCGTCGTGTTTGATCGGGATTCTCAGCAGCTGGTCCTTCGGAATGCCTCCGAAAGTGATGCAAATTTGGACATAGCCGATTGTCCCTACTGTCACCGGCCCCTGCGGGATGCGAGTGGGGGACAAGAGGGCCATCATGGAAGTCCAGGAGCACAGGCGGAGTTTATCAATCCGAATTATTTCCGCATGCTCCATAACAGCTTACCCAGTTCTGCAAGTTCTTCCCGTCCCCCCTCACCGCGCAGGCGTCTGGTCCAACCTGCCCTTCCGGATGGTCCAGCCGGTGACTCGACTGCCGCCGGCAATGCCTCTCCTCAGGGCATCTCCTCCGCGGCGTTCATTCCCGATTACTTCAAGAAATTCTTTGTTGAGGAACGCGTCCTTGGAAAGGGCGGTAAAGGCGTAGTGTTGTTGGTGAAGCATGTACTTGATGGCGTCTCGCTTGGTCATTACGCCTGCAAGCGTGTGCCGGTCGGCGATGACCATGAATGGCTGGAGAAGGTCTTGGTTGAGGTGCAGCTGCTACAGCATCTCTCGCATCAGAACCTCGTCTCGTATCGGCACGTGTGGTTGGAGAATGCGAAAATTAGTACGTTTGGCCCCAGCGTCCCGTGCGCCTTTATTCTCCAGCAATACTGTAATGCTGGTGACCTCCACAACTACATCTGTGGCTCAGTCCAGACGTCCACCACGGCTCAGCAGTTGAAGGATCACTTGAGGAGAAAGTCTCGGGGTGAACCAGACCTGCCGATGGACCTCAATCAGCCTCGAAAGCTCAATTTTGACGAGATCTATTCTTTCTTCAAGGACATCACTTCAGGGCTTCGGTATCTCCATGTCAATGGCTATATTCACCGCGACCTCAAACCGAATAACTGCCTGCTGCACAAAACCAGCGACGGTATACGCGTGTTGGTCAGCGATTTCGGCGAGGTCCAATCTCAGGACGCCAAGCGTCTTTCGACCGGGGCAACAGGGACGGTGTCCTACTGCGCGCCGGAAGTTCTACGACGCGAGTATCCAGATGGGCCGTTTGGGAACTTCACTTTCAAATCGGACATCTTTTCCTTGGGGATGATCCTCTACTTCCTGTGTTTCGCACAGCTCCCTTACTCTAATGCGGACCTCATCAATGAAGAGAAGGAGGATCTCGATCGGCTTCGGGAAGAGATTAGTCAATGGGCTGGCTTTGATGGTGCCCGGAGGATGAGGCCCGAACTGCCCGAACAGCTCTACATCTACCTTGCACATCTACTATCCGTTGACCCTGATCAGCGTCCCTCTGCGGATGAAGTCTTGGGCGGTCTACAAGCCGGGGCTACTCCAAATGATACCCTACGCTCTAGACGACCCAGTTCTTCCAGTCCCAATGCTAGAATACATCCTGTGGATAGTTCTACTACACAATCGTTCTCCAGGGCCCCTCGCGCTTCCAGAAACTTTTCTCGCAGCCCTGTGACTGTGCGACGAAGCACTCAGTACGAACCAAGCGGAGACAGTATCGGCCCCGTTGTGGAAGATGTTGATCACGGCTCTGAAAGACGGGTGTCTCTTGGCCCCGAGCGTGACTTGATTATCCGATCTAGATATTCCAGCACTCCATCATTATCCCCAGCTCAAACCGAGCCTTCGGGGGTACATGCGACGCGCGCTCCTCTTCCCCAACTTCTTCCCCCGCCTCCCAACCGATTTTCGCTGGCGCGATTTATCCCAAGGTCTCCGTTAGATTGGGAGATTCCGCAGCCCGCGATGCAAGTCGGGTTTTTTCTTGTCAAGGTTGTCTCGGCTTTCCAGCCTTGTACACCACTTGCCGTGAATCCGTGGATATTCTATCCGTTGTTGCTGCTTGCAGCTGTGAACCTACGTACACGGAATATTATGGTACAGTCGGGATTCCTTCTGTTGCATATTATCATCGTTAGCTTTTGCATGAGGTGGGAGGTTCTGTGTTTGTGGCAGCATACAATGTTCTTACGATGATCATGACAGTAGAGATGACGGTGGCTGGCTTGATGAGGTCAAAGCTTATATGGCTTGTGTTTCGATGAGCCTTTGTGCTGCTTAGAAGTCTTTAGATGTTCAACATTCATTCAAATCTTGCTATGAAATCCAACTCATCTGGGTTCTCCAAAGCGGAAGCAGTAAAGAACTTGTCGGGAAATGTCAGAGCTCCATAAAATCGATCATTGCTGTGTTGTTCTCATGCTAAAACAATCTCCTTCCAGACGACTCTCGCAGAGGCAAGCTGTATACAGTCCTGAACAACGAACCCAAGTCCGGTTCTCTCCGCACAGATGCCATTCCAGCGGATGAGCATGATCCAGTAGCAGGGACAATCGCTGGGAGCAGGCATATTGAGTCCTAACGGCGAGCCCGATCTGGCGGTGGAAAGGACGACTGCCTCGTGCGTCCCCAAGGGCGGATTTCTAGCAATGACCGGGTCATCTAGCAAAAGAGCGCCGCAACTCGAATGGTCGTCGCCGTGGTGATGGTCACCGTATACCACGGAGACTAGCCTAGGACGAGGGGAGACGTTGCGGAGGGAGACGGTGATTGTATGTGCCCAGAACTGCAGGATGGGATACTTGAGATTCAGCTGCTGCAGACTCACCTCTTGCACCGGTGTAGTGGGATATGCCGCTGTAGGATTTGAATCGGATACCGGGAAAAACCGAGCTGATGGCTGCCGTTGGTGATAGCCCAGCCCACCTTCGACCAGACTGTCACCGTTCTCAGCCGCGGGCGAGGATTCGGTTTCAAGTCTTGATAAACTATTTTGATCTCGTTGGTACCAGACAATGTACGTCTCGTTCTGGAGCCAGTCTGTCCCGGTCTGACTGAAACTCCACCAAGGCACGAAGCCCATGTGAGTATTTGCCCATCCACACCACGACCAACTGGGAAATTGTGGCTTCCGCATGGTGTCCGATCGCATGTCATGGTCCCAGTGGAGCATGCTCAAGTCGAAGCAGACGGTTGGCAATCCCCAGAGATGCTCGGATTTGAGGAAACGGCACACATTGTTCAGCACCCCGGCCATCGCGTCCAAGGTGTCATCCTCGTTGGTCAGATTACGAGCTCCGTACCGACAGAGCAAGAGAATATATGTTCCGAATGGATCGCCGTCCGAGGCCCTGGGACGGGTAACGTGTGCAGATGGCCCGATACTCTTGTTTCGCTCGACCGGGAAGCTCTCAAAGATCGTGTCTTCGCTCCACCGGGAAGCTCTCAAAGATCGTGTCTTCGCTCCACACGCATTGTCGACAGAGAAAGTAGACTTGGTGAGGAAGAAAGATAAGGCACCGGGGGACTAGTGCAAATTCCTGAAGTCTGCTCGTTATGTGAGCGAGTCAATACGTGTGGAAGCTTGTCAACTTGACTTACGTCCATCCTCATGTCATATATACTACCGATTGCAGTTCCGTGAACATCGCTGGAACTGAAGCGAGCTTGGTTCCAGGCTTCACTTCTGCCACGGCCTGGTCCAGACGCCTGGACGCAGGATGCAACCCCGGAAGACCTGCCTGGGAGTTCGAGCCCGACGCCGCAACTATCGTCAAGAGAGCGCCCTGGTAAATCAGATCCATTTTCTTTATGCCATCTTTTTTGTCATTCCAGTCGTCTTGGACGAAGCAGAGACTGTCCACCCAGAGATACCGTTCGCCGATCAAAGCAACAAAAGCCATCGCATCTGAGATCGTTTTGGCTAGTTTATGTCGGATCTTTCCCAGTCCGCCCGGGCAGTACAGCTTGGCTTTATTCTCCTTACGGAGCATCACCGTGCGGCCGTCCCCCCAGACGTAGCTGACAGCCAGGTATCTGCAGCCGGGCTCTGCATCGACTAGACACTGCTGCTCTACGTCGATCAGCCGGAGGAACGCCAGTCCCTGAGGTGCGGCGGGTGTAGCCAGGACATTCGGCTCGGGGACGCACTCGGCGCCGTGGTGCTGCGCACACGCTGACACCCATGTCTGCACCAGCTCTGGGTCTAGCTGCGCGGGCACCACTCTACCGGCGACGTGAGGATTATCAAGACGTTCGGTCATGAATACGATTCGATCTCCATCATCGGGGAAATGAACGAAGTGGAAGCCTCGCTGCTCGCTCCAGCGAACGATTATCGAATCGCCCGCTGCGTTTATGGAGGACCGGTCAAGAGTCGCGACGAGAAGTTCGCACAGTGGGCAGTATGGTCTGGTCAAAATCTCCTCCGCTTGGCCATAGTCCACTTCTGCAACTTGTTGTGCGGGCGCGGTGGGAAGGGACAACAGCTTCTGGCAGAGCTCACATAAATGCCGCTCCTGGTAATGGACTGGGTCAGAAGAATAGCATAGGCTTTTGTCGAGAGCTCGGAGAGATAGTGAGACCTGGTTCCCTGGACCCAAGCAGAACATGACTGCATCTAATGCTCTCAAGGTAAGGGATAGGCTGCGGGACAAGACGGCATGTCTAAAGTGAGTGAGTGCACGACTCATATTCCTGGATTGCAAGTGCAACGAAAGGCGAGAAATGTTATGGATGTTACAATACGCGCCCATGTAGATGTCCTGTCGTGCAACATATATCAGGTGGGTGGGACGAGGAGTCGTTGCTGACATCCGTTTGGCAGGGAATATCTACTAGCGAGTGTACTAAGCGCCCTTCTCGTAGAGCTAGTCGAGGGACTGGTGTGTGTGCAGATGGAGTGGCTGAACTTCGTTGTTTGCTCAGCTGAATCCTGGACAGCCCCGCGGGGGTTTATATAGCGAGACAGCCCGTCTGATCCCAAGTCCAGATATATACCCTCTTGACAAACCCCTTTAAAGATATTTTCAATCAACCAGCTTCGTCATGCCTGTTCGCGACAAAACCGCCTACTTCGTGGTCAACCACAAGTATCATCGATCTCTGGGATCTGGCACTGTGAACAGTGCGAGTACCGGCGATGACGTTGAGCTCCAGAAACAGGACTGGGAAAGCAATAATGTGCTGGAGCCAGTGATCGTTCACGTACTGGAGGATCTCGGCCATGGAAAGAAAAAGGCTCATTTGAAGCTGTTTTCTTTAACCTTGTACTTGTCGGCCACCAGCGCGCCGTACGAACTTGAGGGCGTCGTTGATCCCCAACGATTCAACCCTCCGCAGGCTTACACCTCGTATATGACTTGGATCATCAAACCTACGGAGCCATTTGATAGCGATGTCGGCGACGATGTGTTCGTTAGCCCCCCCTTTCCGTGAGGAAAACCTGGTTGTGTGTAGCGCAGCTAACATTTCCTGGCAAGGCTGCACGTCCGCATCCAGAATAACAAAACACACAATTACCTGCAGGCGACATCAGCCAGCGGAAAGGTGGTGTGCAGGTCCCAAGACACGTCGGACGACGACGTTATTTGGAAGTTGGTCCGGGTGCCCAATCGCCTGGAACTGGAGCGGCTCTGGAATGACCGGGCAGACGGAGATCTGCTTGAAGGCGACAAGGAAGGCCTGACGGAGGAGGTGCGACGGGCCAACCGGATGCTCAGGGACATGCGAGGCTTTATCCACGACTGTTCGGTCAATTTGACGGACAACCTGCGGTACTTGCAGGCCGGGCAGTACCAGACCTTCTGGCCGATCTATCAAAACCTGGAGGCTCATGTGCGGAATTTTGTTCAGAGGGGATTTCGCTATTAAGCTGTTAAGCAGTCAACATTGGATGGAAGCGATCAACTGTCTGTGGACTTAGGGCCTTCATCAGTCAGACAGTATCGAGGGCTTGTCGTCCCTGGTCGTTACCCGTAGTAGCTATACTGAAAACTGTACTTCATACTATCTATCCTCTGCATATCCATGGATCAATGAGCGCTGCAGGTCTCTCGGTCTGCCGTGGGCAATATGGAGCTGTAGCTAGTCCATCCTCACCTATCTGGGCTCTTCTGGTTGATAGCACTGACGGAGGCCTACTAATGTTAGGCGGAAAAAGCCGCTCCTGTATGGCTAGCATCCTGGCAGTCTCACTCCAGCTCTCAAGTATTCGGAAACATGGCTTGCATATGTAAAGAGCTGGTTCGATATCAACAGACTCATTATTGTGTTCATTGGTAGGCAGCTCAGCCATCACCTTGAAGGGATTCTAGCTACCAAGGAATGATCGTTTTCATTCTAATGGGTGATTGCAGTAACCCCTAGTATATACCTCACGCAAGTAATCCAGCTGAGAAATGGTGGCTGGCTGAACCCGACACTGTGCCTACCACTAGGATATGATGATCATAGGACCTAGAGTTTCACTATCAAGAAATCATGTATTACTGAGGTACCACTACACGCTTATAGTATACCAGAGAAGTGCTAAGGCATTCGCTGAAGTATGATCTCTATGTCCACGTCTCCTCTTTCCGATGGCTGGGATATCTACCTAGTTCCCATATAGAAGTGAACTGTCTTCACGGTTGCTGGTTGATTCTTCTAACCCCGTTCCTCTTATACTTCCGCAATATCTCCACAGTTGACACTTGTCCTTGCGCCAGAACGCACTCCTCAGCCGTCCATCTCGTGTCCTCGTCCGTCGCATTGATATCCATACCAGCTTGGACGAGAGATATCACGACCTCCATGCGCCCATTTTCTGCTGCATGCGACAAGGGCGTCCGGCCCATCCAGTCTTTAGGGTCTGGATCAGCCCCGGCCTCCAGTAGTAACTGGACCACATGTGGATGGCCGTGTATAGCGGCAACTGTAAGGGCCGTGTAGCCGTCACGGCCCGTAACTAGGTCCGGGACCGCCCCTAGATCAAGTAGCCAACGCACATTCCGCACACGCCCGTTCTCAGAAGCAAGCATCAAAAGGTATCTTACGCATAGTCATCTAAGCAGAAGCATTTTCCACCAGATATCGTCTCAAGTCGGTATTACCTGAGACATTCGGTGGCATCAATGAATGTCTCTTTGTACTGCTCAACTGGCCACATAATCCGTCGATATAACGGCATGTAATATGCCTGCAGAAAAGGTTTCTCGTTGTTCATCGCCATGTTGGCGGCAACAGTACTTACAATCCCATCTATAAATTTGCATCCAACACCAGCACTAATACCGCCCAGACGAACCGAGCACAACCATCATGCGCTCAATAGACTTTGTATATATCGCCACTGCTTTCATTTTGAGGAGAGTCAACTCAAGGGAGCCTGCGTTTCTGGCCACAAATTCCGTGTATTCATCACGCACTGTACGGTTGAGATTGACCTTTCGCACTCCAAGCGCAACAGCCTTCCGAAAAAGAGTATCGCTGACTGGATGAGTCCCGTGCAGGACTAGCGGAGTCGATCTAGAGACCAGTTCCCCAATGGCAGCAAGACTGGACACTCATACTGTGATCAGCTTGTGTTTTCAGGACGATTACCTACCAACGGCCATTCGTTGACAGGGAAAGACGTACCGCGAAAGATCCCATGACTTGTCAGCTCCTCCAGGTGGGTAACCTCCATGGATATTTCCGAAAGACGGAGCGAGAAAATGAACGCCCGATTTCCGAATAAAGGATTCTGCCTCCTCGGGGCTTGTGAGAACCATGCCCAGATCCACGGACGGAAGACCGTCCTCGCCGCCCTCAATCCGACCCATCTCGGCCTCAACAGTGATGTTGCGCTCGCGGGCCCGGTCCACGATAGCCTTGCAGTAGCGGATATTTTCTTCCTCTTCAAGGGCCGAAGCATCCACCATGATTGAGTCAATGGGAAGGGTCAGAGCTAGTACCACGTCTTCGGGTTTAACACAATGGTCCAGATGGACAGCAATTGGAACCGTAGCAGCATGGGCTGCCCTGACTACATAATGAATGAACTCTTTGCCCTGGAAATGCATCGTCCACGGGAAAAGCTGAATGATAGCAGGCGAGCGTTTGGCCTCGGCAGCTTGGATAACTGCCAGGATACCGTCATCGTTGTAGCTGGCTCGTCTATGTCAGTTGATTGGAGACACAGTCGCTCAGGAAACACTCGTTACGAACCAATTGATCGCCCCGACAGCGTAACCGTGTTTGTTGGCGTGAGAGAGTATCTGCCATGTTTTGTTACTAGCCGGATAAGTACTTTGGTTGCAAGCCATTGCAGTATTAGGATGCTGGCACTATGATCCGTGTATAGGCCATTTCACTTAACGTACGTTTAGTCTACCTTTATAGGCCGTCGGAGGTGCCCCGTCGGCTGCGGCCCGCTAATACATACAGTGTCGGGTGGCGGATGTCAGCCGAGAGCGGCACTCATCCATACCCTTTGCCCCGACTTTGAACTCCCCTGCTCCTCGTACACATATACTATGAACTCTGTGGAGTCATCTGGAGATCCACCATAAACCCGCCAGACCGCTGCTATCGTATCTCCTATGACAGACACCGCGGTTGGGGCCGTTGGTTCATCTGTCTGCCGGTGGCCCTTGGCATGTCTCTGGTGCCGTCGGCGCAAGGGCCGTTGTGATGGAGCTTCTCCCACCTGCTCCAATTGTGCCCCAGGAGGGCCGAGTGCTTTGAGGGCAGGGCAAACTCAGCCATATCGCGAAGGTATTGGTGCCCAGGACTGTTCTGAGCTGTTCTTGTTTCTGGACCCCGTCAACCACGTACTGACTAGCTGTTCGTGCATACGTACTTAGTCGACTACATTACTTGGACAGCCGCGTGCGAGAACTTGAGAGACATGCAGCCAATTTTCAAACTCTGACGGCCAGAGATCAGGAATCGCACGTCGAGAATGTTGGGCCACAACCCGGAGCATACCCGGACACCTACAAATCAGACAATCAACCCCATGAACAGCCGTCAAATCAGGTATGTATCCCAAACCGGCTAGGGGAGCGAGAATGTTGACGATCAATGAAGCTGTCGTGTTTGCAGTCACTTCCCGATACATGTTCTATATGGGCCAACTTCCCAGTCTCCGCCAAGCAACCAAGAGGCAGCAATTTTACAAGCAAAAAGCCATACCCTCACTGAGGTCTAGCCATACCACTGGTAGCCACCCAATTGTTCATGAGGCTGGCCTACTCTCGCTCAGTAATGTGCTTGACCCTAAATATTTGGGTCCTTCGTCTGGAAGGACGCTGGCACGATTGATCTAAGAACTCAGTCGCAAGGACCGCCATTGTCATATGGTGCGATGAGAGAAAATGAGCCAGTGCAGGCTCAGAGAAACCAACATTCCCACTGTAGCATTCACCATGTTGACTTTCTCTCGATAGTGGAACGTCAGCAATATGCGGAAACCTATTTCAACAAGTCAACCCTCTACCAGTTCATCTCTCAAGAGGCATTTTATTCCCTCTACTCCCAAGCATTCCAATTCAGCAAAATATTGAAGTGGAACTGCCGGTTGCCCTTATCATCAGTACTTGTGCAGGTCTACCTGGTGATGTCACTCGGTGCAAGATTCTTGGAGCTCAAGCCTGGGTTTACAGCGTCGAGAAAACGGTCGGTTCTTTCTTAGTGCGAGGTAATAGATACCTAGGATGCTAATATCGCATATTCTAGTCAACCGAGAGACCGAGACGGCGAGTCAAAGTAGAAGTTCTTTCAGCATTCTTTTTACCGTTGCCTACATCGCAAGCACCCCACTGTTGTAGGGGTTCAACGATCTCCTTGAATTGGGTAGACGAAGACATAGAGTATCGAGATTCAGCCAGAATTTCTAGCCCATAAGTGAGAATCTCCTGCACCCTGGGCAGCTGGATTGGGGGTCAAGTGGTATAGAGACCGCTGACCTGGAGGCCTCTCCGCTATAGACGGAGTTTAGCGGAGCGGAAGCAGGCCGAGCGGAAGGAGGCCGCAAGCCCCGGATAACACATGGCCTACTTTTGATGTGGTAGTGAAGAGTCAAGACTCAACTGCTGGAAGGTTGCGTTAATTAGTAGACTATGCAGATTACAAGATGCGTGTTTGTTTCGTAAAATGCTACCAGCACAATCGGGTAAACAACAGCATCTATGAATCTAGTCATGTGACCAGCCGTCGCGACTGCTTCTCGATACCCTTGAATCCAACTTCATGGCGTGTCTCTAATCACTTTTATGTATACGCTAATCATGGCATCAAACTTAAGCACCCTGAGGCACGCCTTTCGGAAAAGACCATATTGCTTGAAAGCCATTACGCGACGACCATTCATCACCTTACCATGGGGAACATACATAGAGGAGACCTTATCGCACTACCATCCGGAGGAATTCTATCCTGTCCACATCGGAGACATGTTCGAGAATAGATACCAAGTTGCGGGCAAACTTAGCTATGGCACATACTCAACAAGCTGATTATGTCGAGATCTTCGGTGCGTGACTTTTTTTCCTTTTCCGTTCCTCCTCCCTTGCCCCCCCCCCCTTCGGGATGAGTGCTCCCCTTAACAGGGCTTAGAAGCCAAAACCATGTAGTTCTGAAAGTGTCTACTTCGCTGCGAAAGTTTCCCGCAGCGACAGACCGCGAATACAAGATTTATGAGCGACTTGCGAAAGTCAACTCGACACATCCAGGACAATCATTGGTTCGAGAACTGTACGACTCATTTGAGCTCGAGGGGCGTGCTGGCAAGCACCGATGTCTTGTCCTCCAACCAATGCACATGACGCTCCTGGAAATAATCGAACTAAATCCAAGACCGTTCAATTTGCCCCTTCTCAAAATGACTTTACAACGGTTATTATTGGCGCTCGATTTCTGTCATAACGAAGCGGACATCATTCACACTGGTGCTGTGCCCCGTTTTGCAGTCAGTCGCACAATAATCTCCTACTGACAGGGATTAGATCTAAAGACGGACAATCTCATGCTTAGCCTAGAAGATGATACAATGCTAGTCGATGCTAGTCGATTTCGCGAAAGAGGAGATCGAACACCCAAGTCCTCACAAGCAAATCGATGAATCGCGCACCATTTATCAGAGCCGACGTTTTCGCCGACCTACCGAAGGGAAAGGCTACGGTCTCCCAATTCTTTGCGACTTTGGTGAGGCAAGAATCGGGAAGACACAAAGGTCCGGCCCTTTCATCCAGCCTCATATATACAGGGTGCCGGAGATCATTTTTGAGATGACTTGGGAAAGTCCTGTTGATATCTGGAATCTTGGGGCTTTGGTGAGCGCAGTACTCTTGCTGTTTATGTTGTTGCATTGTCTTGCTGACAAGGTCAGATATGGGATCTATTTGGAGGAACGCATCTGTTCGGCGATATCTTCGATAGCAGAGGCAGCCACGATCCATTCAAACATCTTGCACTGATGGTCGCTCTGATTGGCCCACCGCCGACTGAATTTGTCCAGCGCAGCGAGACAACAGATCAATGTTTTGACCGCAATGATAGACGTTTTCCGTAGTGCTTGATCACATTCATATTCGGCTGACGTCTTTTTGGGCGCTTGGATTGCACATGCAGACGCGACTGTGCCGCCAGTCTCTTTTGAAAGTCTTGAATGGCGACTTTCGGGCAGTGAGAAAGATTTGTTTCTTCGCTTCGTCAGGTCCATGCTCCAGTGGCTGCCAGAGGAGCGCAGAACGGCAAGACAAATACTCGAGGACCCGTGGCTGCTCTAACCCACTCCACTATAGTGTGCGCAGACTTCAGCTGTTTGGCTTCATGGTGGTCTTTCGCTGATTTGTATCTGGAAAACAACGTTTAATTGAAAACCCGCGAGACATCTGACGCGACACAGACCGGATCAAAGCTTCAACTTTCACTGTATACACTACTACCCTGCAGCTCTTGGTACTGCAAAACATTTCTCCAGATCAAGGGTGCTTCACCTCTAACCTTCCTCCAAAAGTTAGTGGAAGCCAGCAGCTCAGGAGAGCCATGAAGCAGCCATCCCCATTTCCCTGCGAAAGTTTCTGTGACCTCCCAGCTCTTTGGGTCCCAGGGCTGCCCCCAAACAAGTAACGTGGCGCTCGTATTCCTGGTATCCCAAAAGGCCATAAGATCATGACACAGATCATCATCATCTATGGAATCGCCGGCCATGATCAGCAAATCCCGCATGTGCGGAAATGGAAAGAAGTCCAGCCATGGGTGATGAGGAATCGCCCGCTGAACAGGCGTTGGGAGCAGACTAGACGGGACGCCATCTCCCGTAAAGCCGGGCCGAGTGAGGTTGAAGATCGAGATCGAATCGTCACTCTTCATCCAGCTAGATGTCATGCCAATCGCCTCGATGTTCTCGTTAATGGCGCGATGTACGTTGAGTCGACTTAGGCTGATCAAGTGGTCTCTGTTGGGGGCGCCACGCAAGTAGGCCTGGTAGGCTGCGGCTTCAAGACATCGGCGAAGTTGAAATGCATTTGGCGGGGCATGGGTGCATTCTAAGTCGTCTGTGTTCTCTACTCTGGTTTGGTCCGGGGAGACCAGCGCCAATAAGTTGGACGCTGGCTCTGGGACAGAGCTGGCCGGCGCATCGATCTCTGCCTCCCTTTTTTTGGCCCTCTTCCGCAACCCTAACGAGGCAAGTTAGCCCACTCATTCTCGATGTCGAATTACATCTGGAATAGTGTACACACGGTAGAGCCGCTGATTCAGTCGATTCTGCAATTTCCTGCGCTCAGTTCGGTTGATGACGCCTGTCCAATCGTCTTCCGGTGCTTGGACGCCCACTTGTTGCGGCATCCGCCTGAGTGGAATGATAGATGATCTTGGATGTGCCATATCTGCGCTATGAGCGATCCTTGCGGCAGGAGCCGACGCCTGAGGGTGGGTAGAACTAGTCATAAATGCAACAGGCTGACAGTGGGAAATAACCGTGCATGGAGGATCTACGCCTCCCCTGATAAGAAGCGTGTTATTCGTCTGATTGCCATATAGGTTTCTGGAAATGGCTATACCACGGGGAGTTATTCCTGGGTCAAGTGTAAGCGACTTGCATTAAGTGCGCTTAAGCCCGACTCCACTGTCAGCAGTACCGCAAAACTCTCTCTTGGCAGCTATGGAACGACTCGTAACATTACGACTATCGGCGCCTATAATCGAGCATATATATACCCGAGAACCTTCTATCAGCATCGTCAACGCAAGACGACGCGCAATCCCACCAGGCTGGACGTCAAGAGCTGTATCCCCCGTGAAGGCCAAGATCCGCCAAGGTACAAGATCAAGCAACATCGCTACAAAGTTCGAACATCGCTATCCACAAATCCTATCTTGGAGTGAGACTACCGGCATTGTGGCAGATCCTGAAGAATATTTTCAAGAGCTAGCAATGCGAGGCGTTGTGTAAAATCCAGCTTATCTTGGGAAAATGCAGGATTCAGCTACCTACCAGGCGCAGCACACTATTCTCGTACCAGACGGGGCTACTACGTGTCGAGAAGAATGACGCTATAGCTTCGAACTCCTGGTTCTCCTCCATACCTGCACTTCGGGGTTGCTGTCATAGTCTGATGGGAAATAGAGGGGACCGAGTATCTTCTTTTGAACTTTGCCTGTTCCAGACTTGGGCAGCTCTCCATCGACTATTCGCAGCACCGTTGGTAATTTGTACCCTGCAAGCTTGTCGCGCAGATCAGTGCGCAGTGCTTCCAACGTGAGCTTTTTGTTGCAATGCTTGGTAGCCAAGCAGACTGCGGCCGCTACCCTTTGCCCGAATTCCTCGTCGGACACGCCCACAACCATGGCTTCGGAAATGTACTCAAGGCCTAGCAGCTCTCGTTCAATATCAAGCGCCGACAGCTTGTACCCGCCAGACTTGATAATATCCAGCGAGGCCCGCCCAAGTATCGTATAGTAGGGACCCTCCCGATATACAACATCACCAGTACGGAAGTAACCGTCTTCGTCGTGGGAGTCAATGGTCGCCTGCGTGTCAAACAGATACCTGGTCCCCAGTTAGTACAATCCATTAGCAACAACGAAGGCCATACTTGGAAAACATCAGCGGGCCCTTTACCAGCAGCATGCCCTCATCCGTTACTTTGATTGAGACCCCAGGTTCCAGCCCGCCCACGCTGTTCGCGGGAGTATCGCCCGGGTCCAAGTCAACCTTGAATATAGACCCAATCTCTGTTGCTCCATAGCGCGTCAAAATTGGCTTCCCATCCAACAGTTCCGTCCAGAACGCCTGGACGGGGCTAGGAAGTGCCGACGTGCCGCAAAGAAGGATACGAAGACGTCGTGCCCCCTGTATATACTCGTTCCTCACGTCAACCGGCATTGTCGATAAAACGTCTTCAAAATGCTGCTTCAACCTCGTATACATTGTCGGCACGCCCGAGAAGACAGTAATCCCCGGCCGACGCCACCGATTCCACGTCCAGGCCGGATCGAACCCGCCAGAGCGGAACTCGACACATGCTCCGGAAATAAGATAAGGCAGCAGCGTTATCCCGATCCCGGTGGCATGATGGACTGGGAGTAAATGCTGGGCAGTGTCTGTGTCCGTTATGCAGTACTGTTCGACTATAATTTCGGCGTTTTCAGTGAGCTGTCCGCGGCGATGGACGACGCCTTTGGGCGGGCCTGTCGTGCCTGATGTGAATATGACGAGTCCGGCCTTGTTTAAATCTAAGAATCGATTAGAGGTGATGACGATATCTTCCCTTGCAACAGCGGACGCGCCGAGATGCTCCGCGATAGTCAGAGCGGCGAGCGGGGGCTGCCCTGATGAGCTCATCTGCTGGGTAGTCAACCCAGCCAGGCCTGACGCAGCGTCCGAAGAAAGGATGGCCACACATTGGGCTTTTTGTACAAAATAGCACACCTCTTTCACAGGCACACTAACCGCTATTTTACAAAAGAAAAGGTAGTTAGTCGAACAATCGGCGGCGGCGTAGAAGAGGGGTAGTCGCACATATAGGCACCACAGCAGCACCAACGGCCAAGATGGCGAGGAAGCCAACAACATACTCGTATCCTCCTGGAGCTAAGAGGGCAATGTAGACTTCATCTTCCCTCTCCAGCTGTTTTAGGACCTCTTGACTCAATTGCTGTTGCAGTATGCTGCGAAGGTGCAACACATCTCCCAGGAGCTGCAGATATGTTTTCTCCACCCCCGCATGAACGTCCCTCACAGCGATAGGAGGCGGGCATCGATGAGCCAGTCGCAGAAGCTTGGAGAACAAAGGGAAATTTGGTAGTATGTTCGGGCCATGGTGGGCTGGGACTGCCACGACTCTATCTTGATCGTGCATTCTATCTTCTCAGCTGAAGCTGCATATGTAGGAAAGCTGGTTCGCATTTGTTGCGATGTAATAGAAGATAGAGATTTAAGCGGTAGCGATACTCTTGACAATCGTCCTACAGTCTCCTCCGAGAAGCCTTTATAGAGTGCGGATATCTTTCCGTGATCTTCCTGCTTCGAATCGGCAGTCGGTTAATATTGCATCGGTATCTCGGCTCTTGGCGTGAGGTGTAGAAATGCACAGTAAGGTTAAGACAGGCATTTTATCATGCATTGGTCTCGATATCTTAATCACTAGACGGGTGCTAGCTCTGTCCTGAGACATTCACTGAATCAAGGGGACTCATTCCTGGTGCTTTCTCAGCCTAGATTGCTTTCAACGTCCTCACAGGCGCTGTCGACTGGGTTCTTGGATCATCAGGTACTCCCTTACCTCCTAAATTTTTAACATTTTGTCGTCTATCTCACTTATCTGTAATACAATGCTCAACCGTCCGTAGCCAGGAGCCAGGGAGCCAGAGAGCCAGGGATGTTGGGCGCCTCGCGCATATAGATCTAAACTCCGCTACATTTCCTACCTACCTGGACTAGTTCTTCGATGACGATGCACTATGCAGGGACCCCATCGATGGTCGACGATCCACTAGGGACAATAAGCATATATAAAGGGGAGCTCAAATTCCATTGATGTATGATATCGATTCCATGCGTATAACGGCGTGGTGGCAAGTGGAAAACTATATAAAACTGATTTCTCTGCTATCCTGCATGAAATTCTTACGGCTGGGATTCCGTTGATGAAGTGATTCAATCAAGCAGATATATATCTGTTTGATGATGAGTACAGGGCTGCAGAGTAATCTGCAGTTTCCCCTGCATTTCTCTTGTTTCGCACACACTACCTATTACATTTCAAATCTATTCATTGCCGTAGAATATACCTATAAATTTTGCCGCGACCTCCATCATATCCAAATAGAAACCCTCCATGATTATGTGTATAGATGGCAATCACCACTCCATTTTCATGAGTAGTCACGAATCTTGCCGAGGCCACTTTAGGGCGACCTCGGAATGTACTTAGTAGAGGAGTCGGCTACTTAGCGACTAGATATCGGTTACTTGGGACCTATACGGTTACTTAGTATCTGTATATCAACTGAATGTACAGGATAGATTACAAGTGAACGAACTTGCACATCGCAATTGAATCGTTTTCAACTGGGCCATCCACTACTTCGCTTTCCATGCCTGAATTCCCAGATAACTTGCGCCCCAGCGAGCCAAATGGCCCAGATACACTGCAGCGGGAAAGAGATCACTCCCATATGGATGTATCTAGACTTTCAAGTCATTTATTTGACGATGGCTTTCTTGAACGTCAGGCGCGTGTGTTAGCCATTATCAGGAAAGAATCGCTTCTAGACAAGACTCTGCAGATGAACTTGTCTCGTCAAGATCGCTTCAAGCTCGCCGTGGCAAGGGGCAAGCTCATTCGACGACTTCAAGATCAACATAAATGGAACCTAGACGACTACAAGATGGCCCACTATCTGGTGGACGAGCCCACGCCTTACCATTTGCACATGCAGATGTTTCGCACGACGGTTCTGGAGCAAGGTACCCCAGAGCAACAAGCGTATTGGCTACCTGATATTGAAAGCTGGGATATAATAGGTGCTTATGCGCAGACAGAGCTGGGCCACGGTAGCAATGTCCGAGGGTTAGAGCTACAAGCCCGATGGGAGCCGGACCAGAAATGCTTTGTGCTGCATAGCCCGACGTTGACTGCGAGCAAATGGTGGAACGGGACGCTTGGACGGCTCGCAACTCATGCTATTGTCATGGCACAATTGCTATCGCCTGGACCAAATGGCGAATACATTTCCCATGGACCACAAGCGTTTGTTGTGCAAGTCCGGGATCTCAAAACGCATCTTCCCCTTGATGGAGTAGTTATTGGAGACATTGGACCGAAGTATGGCTACAACACCATGGATAATGCATATATGTTGTTTAATAATTTCCAGTGAGTTACCGGTCAAGGACTCTGCTTTTTACTCCATTGAACTCGTGAGATATCTTGACTTACCCGGCATCAGCATCCCTCATTCCGCTTTACTGTCGCGATATGCGAGACTAGGCCCCACGACAGGAGAGTTTACAAAACCAGGGAAGCCTGCTGTCACATACGGCTCCATGACAAACGTCAGGGCTAATCTCGTACATGAGGCGCGATTCGCACTCGCCAGGGCTGTCACTGTAGCAGTTCGATATACCGCCATTCGTCGTCAGTTTCATGACCGAGACACCACAGCCAGCGAAAATGAGCTGCCAGTTCTGGACTACCCTACAGTGCAGATCCGCATTCTGCCTCTTCTAGCGGCCACCTTCGCGCTACACTATGCAGGGCGCGCGATGTCTGACAGCTACCAGCAGACGCGGAAGGAGATTGAGAAGAATGACTTTACGCGACTGGCTCATATGCACAGCCTGTCTTCAGGCTTGAAAAGCCTCTGCACCACGATTGCGGCAGACGGAATTGAGGTCTGTCGAAGGGCTATGGGAGGCCATGGATTCGGCGGTGCAAGTGGTCTCGTACAGCTCAATAACGACTACCTTGCCAAGCCAACCGTGGAGGGAGATAACTGGATGATCTCGCAGCAGGTGGCTTCCTACATGATCAAGAAAATGTCTTCTGCCGTCGAGACACTGGATACGCCGCCCGTCGATGAGACAGATGCACAGTTCAAATCTTTTCTGAAGAACCGTGCAGCGGGCGCGCATTACAATATTCTGGAAAACGACGAGGACATTTGCGCCAGCTTTCGACGCAGAGCGGCAGTCACGGTATGTCTAGATATTTAACCCAGTTCGCACAGAGGCCTAATCATGCCCAGGCATACAATGCATACAAAGCTCGAGTTGTAGAGAAGCAAAAGTGGAATCAGCTTTTGGTCCAGCTCCATCAACTCAGTCAAGGTATTCATTACTGCCTAAAATTTCAGTCGCTACAATACTGATCAATCCCACTAGCCCAGTCGCAATCCTTCCTGGTGAACACGTTCTATCGCTCACTCCAAGCGTTGTCGCATCCGGAGAGGGAAGTGGTTACGGATCTGTTCCGCCTTTTTGCTCTGACAATCATGCGAAGTGACAGTTTTGAATGTGAGTCCTGTTTCCATACAGCTTTATCAGGGTGATATTGATTTGTACGCTTAGTCCTCCGCTGTGGTGCTGCCTCTCTGGCAGACTTGGATGCTCTCACAGGAAAGATCCAGGACTTAATGGCCCGGATTCGACCTCACGCGGTGAAGCTTGTCGACTCGTGGGCGATACCGGACTATCTCCTCGACAGGTAAAAACGCCATCAGTATAGCTTGTTCGGATACTGACACGAGACCAGTGCACTCGGGCGATACGATGGACGGGTGTATGAAGACCTGTTCCATCGCGCTCATCGACTCAATCCGCTCAACCGATACACGTTCAACCCGGACTATCGAAATGATGAGATTGTAAAGGGATCGAAGGAGACTGGACTGGATATCCTGTCGAAGCTTTAACTGTCCTCCTTGCCGCTGAGGGACTAGCGAGAGGTAGCAGTGTAGTACTCCATCCGATTTAGTTTCGTGGACAGACTAGATTAGGGCTTAGTGTTAGCACAGGCGTCTGATAGCTGACTAGAGCTAACTACTTAGTGCAAATCCATCTTACATCACGGGACCATTCGAAAGATATATAACGTCAGCATGCCCAGGCTCCAGCACATTTGTACAAGAGATGTTGGTAATTCGCAGACAATAATCATCATGCCAGATCCATACCATCTCATATCCCAGAGCCGCTTCCATCGCCGCCTCAATGTCAATACCACCTATGGCCCGCTTAACATCACTTTCGCCGACATCGGGTGCGAAACAGGTCCTGCGTTACTTTTCATGCCGGGGATGTTCGCCTCACGCTATCTCGGTATACCGTTGCATCCCCTTGCAGAACGCGCTGGTGTTCGCCTGCTCGTCGTTGACCGGCCGGGCATGGGCGCATCCACCGACGTCCCCCTCGCTCAACGCGTGGCCGTATGGACCGAAATAGTGCCGCAGTTCCTGGCTCATCTCCAGATCCCACGCGTGAGCCTCGTCGCACATAGTGCTGGCACTATTTATCTGCTCAATACGTGGGCACAGTGCCGGGAACTTATCAACCCGGTCATTGCAGTGATAGGTATTGCTTCTCAGGTCCTGATTTCTTTTGTCCATTCATATGTTAACTTATTTGCAGCTCCTTGGGTTGACCCAACATACTCGCGCGTGACAGCAATGCGAATGGCACAGTATGTGCCGACAAAAGCATTCGCATTCTGGAATAAAATCCCGCGCTTCGTTGCGACTCAGGCCAGCCCTGTGCTGTCGGCCAGTGGAGCGCTTATTCGTCACATATCGCCTTCTGGTAGCGGTGATTCCCAGGAAACAGCCGAGGACCTTTCATTTCTCAATGAGAACTGGCGAAGAGTCGAACGTGACTACGGCATACCTGTCTTAGAGCAGAAGGAACTCGCCCAACTTGCGATCCGGTTCATGCACGCCGAGAACACGGTGGGCGCCAATAGCGAGGCTATGCAGACTCTACGCAAAGATGGCGGTAGCAGCTGGGGAGTCTGCCCTGATTATGCGGAATGCGCGAAGGCTCTAGCGACAGATGGATTTACCCTCCGTGCGTATTTTGCCGCAACGGACGCGCTGGTAGGCAAGCAGGGACAGAAGTATTTCGAGGAGTGTTGGAAGGCACTTGGTACTGAGGCGATTTCCTTCGCCTCGAGAACTATTGACGGATCAGATCATGATACCGTAATGCAGTCTGTGGAAGTTTGGGAGGATATATTCTCCGCCATAAAAGGTCCCATGACTAGGGAAATCGCCCATAACTGGTGAACCTACATACAAGCCAGAAGAAATATATCACTCTAAAACCGCCGGCCATCTTCCTTCTGTCCTTCACCGTCACCAAGATAGTCGTGTCTCGATATAGAGATATTGATTAGATACTATGAAAAAGAGTAACTTTCTAAGTGCTATTTAGCTTTAGCTAGTCTTAATGTGCAAAACCCAGTACGTAATAGTAACAATAGATGCCATCGGGCAATAGTGACTACGAGACAGCCAACGTAATGTCGTTTATGGGACCAATCTAGCTAGCTATTCTCGTGAAGCGGTTTACAAACTCCGGCGATGATTGATTGGACAGGGCAAGGGACCAGATACTCGTAGTTATCCACTGTACTAGCCAAGCCAACTGTGGAGGAAGTATTGGCACAGAATGAATTATACCACCTGCACGAATGATACTGACTCGAATTGTTAAGTAATAGCTCTATGCCATCAAAGACCGCATTCCTGTTTGGAATCTTGGCCAAGGTCTTTTCAGCTATCGTGGCAATCGTTCTACCGCTATGTCCTCGCAAGGCATGGGGTCAAAGCTGGCGCTAAATACCTTTATGGAGGATGGTCGTATACTCTTTACCTTATGTGGAGTTTACTACAGTGTGTCACGGAAAGTAAACCAATCATCGTATTGTGTCGCTGCGAGGGTGTTAATCTGTTAACCTCGCGATACACAAAACCTGAATTAGGTATGCGTAAAGCGGTTTGACGCAGTTGATAGCAAGAACCATGTTTGAATCACTAGACCAAAAGACTTGCCAGCGTAGAAGCAGGCATCTGGACGTAGGATATAAATAAGGGATGTTTCCACACGGTGACATGTCTTCCCATCTCAAGCAAGTCTATCATCTCAACTACCTTGCAATTCAATATTTTGAATAACCAAAACTATGGAGACAATCCTCATTCATCAAGCCAACTCTGTGCCCAACGCAGCTGCGGTAGTGGACGATATGCACACCGTCACTTACCGGGAACTCATCATGAGAGCAGACATCCTGGCCGATATCCTAGAGAAGCATTCTCTAAAGCCGGAAAAGCCTGTCTGTACCCTCGTACAGACGGGATTTCTACAGATCCTGGCACAAATCGCTGTCCTACGTGCGGGAGGGACCTGTGTTCCTCTTGATCCGGCCGCACCTCCAGATCGATTGAAAGGGATGCTGGAGGATCTGTCTACTACGTTCATAATTGCCAGCAGTGACTTTGACCTGTCGGGCTTTGATGCGAACGTCGTCCCTATTGAAGCAGCTCTGGACGCACAGGTTGATATCGACAAAGATCAGGAGATTTCTATGCGCGCCGGTCGTCCAGAGACTCACCGAAGCCATATCGTGTTCACGTCAGGATCTACCGGTCGACCTAAGCCGATTCAGGTCTTGAGCAGTAGTATTCTCCACGCGCTGAAAAACCTACCTACGGGGCCACTCAGCTCATCTGATAGGATGGCTACTATGCTTAACCCAGGATTTGACCTCTCTCTCCTAGAGATATGGAAACCCTTACTAGAGGGTGCAACCGTCGTCCACGTACCGCACATTATACGGAACGACCCTTTTGCGCTACAAGACTTTGTGAAGCGGCAAGAGATCACTTTTACAATCGTACCCACCGCCCTTTTCGAGGTGATTGCGCTTACTGCACCGACGGCGTTTCATGGGGTGCGGCATGTCATCGTTGGAGGAGAGGCTGTCAGCAGTAGTGCGATGCGTAGTGTTCTCGAAGCATCTCCACCAGAGAACCTGTGGAATGGATATGGCCCTGCCGAAGCCACTATCTATGTCACAATGGTCCGGGTAGATCACCAGGAGGCCCAACGCTCGCGCATCAGTATCGGGCAGACTTTCGGGGGCACAAAGATTTTTCTCCTTGATGATGATCTGCAACCCATCAACGAGCCCAGGGTAACCGGGGAACTTTGCATTGCTGGGCCTCAAGTGTCGCCTGGGTATCTGAACCGATCAGAAGAAAACAACAAAAGATTCGTTTCGGTGGACCTATCTGGTACATGCATACGAATGTACCGTACTGGAGACCTGGCACAGTGGCGGGACAAGGCAGGAGGTTCTTTGGACTATATCGGCCGGGCAGATGATCAAATCAAGATCTCGGGCTACCGCGTCGAGCTTGGGGAGGTGTCACGAGTGATTGAGCAACATCCGCATGTCCACTCGTGTGTGGTTAATTACCACCAGGAGAAAGAAGTGGAATATCTGGAAGCATACGTCATCCTCACCGACGAGGAGCTGGATCTCAACACAGAAGAGCTGATTGACTGGACAAAGAAGGTCCTCCCTCCCTACATGGTTCCACGCAAGGTCTTCAAGAAGCGAACATTCCCACTCACTATGAATGGGAAAGTTGATCGCGCAGCTTTGGCATCGGGCAATGATGAATACGAGACAGCCAATATACCTCATGTGAAGAGGCGAGATGAGACCGATGGGGATACCGGAGGCTTGTCTACATGGCTGACTTCAGCCCTCCAACCAATGCTCCCATCATGGCATGGAAACCCCTCAGACAACTTTTTCTCCCTCGGGCTAAGCTCCCTTCAGGCAGCCCAGTTCATCGGTCGCATTAGACGTGACCAAGGCAAGACGATCACACTCGCACAGCTTCACAGTCACCCAACGATAAGCAGTCTCGCAGAATTCTTAGCTGAAACCTCTGCTGAAGACAATCCAGACTCTTCGGGCATGGAGCGGTGGAAGCATGATATAAAGAACTTGGATAACTCTATCTTGCTTCCAGACTGGCAGGGCCCTGATGAAGGCCGCGTGTTTCTCACTGGAGCCACTGGCTTTTTGGGTGCGCATATATTGCAACAACTTTTGTGCCTGCCCGGGGTGAAGCAGGTCGCTTGTCTGGCACGTGGTCAATCTGGGATCAGTGCTAGTGCTCGAATCCAGAAAACTCTTGAGAAATACAATATATGGGACAGTCGCCTGGAAAAAACAGAGAAGATTATGGTCCTGGAGGGCGATTTGACAGATCCCAACTTGGGCCTTGGGGAGAGACAGTTCACTTGGCTCACGAACTGGGCCAGCGTTATATTTCACGTGGGTGCGCGTGTTAACTGGTGTGAGCCCTACGAGGCACATTACGAAGCCAATGTTATTGGTACAAGCCATATTATCCGCGCTGCAACTCTGGGTCGCCGAAAGACTCTCCACTACGTCTCATCGATCGACGTGTGGAGCGTCAGTGGATTTATCAACAATGTGGATCGTGTGGATGAAGACGAGCCTCTGATGCCGCATATAAATGCTGTCCCTTATGACACGGGATACTCCGCCAGCCAGTTTGTCACCGAGGAACTGGTCCAGCGGGCGCGAGCCCGCGGATTGCCTACAACGATTTATAGGCCGGGATTTATTATTGGCCACAGTGAAAACGCCATTTCCAACGCGAACGACTATTTTTCCCGCTTGATAATGGGCTGTATCCAGATAGGGTACTTTCCAGATCTTGCTACTCAGTACCTAGAGTATGTTACCGTTGACTATGTTACTTCGGCCATTTTGCATATCGCATCTGATATGGGCAATCTGGGCCGAGCGTATCATATTGTGCCCCCTGATCGGCTTCAGTCGATCAATTACAACCAACTCCATTCTATGCTTCAAGATCTGGGTTATCACGTTGAGAAAATCGACTACCAGGACTGGGTAGACAAGGTCCGTGAGTCACCAGGGACTGCGCTAGAAGCGATGATGCCATTACTAGAGGAATCGGTCTACGAAGGCATGACCCGGTTGGAAACTAGTAAGAACACGCCTATATACGACCCGCGAAACACAAGTATCGCCCTGCGAGACAGCCCGGGTGTCAAATATGTTGCTCTCAATTCAAATCTATTACAGCAATTTATTCAGAACTGGCTGGATCAAGGAGACTTCACTCTCGAGTATGATCGCGCCGAGAGAGGCTGAGAGCAGAGCATGGAAGAAGACAGGATATAGGAGATTAGCTTGTGTCCAGTGCAGGAGATCAAATGGAGAATAAGCTAAATTTCTAGGCAACAGGAAAGCCTTCAGTTGAGAATGGCTGGGATGCTGTATTATTGTTCTCTACAGTGTGCCATAGCGGATAAAGGCGACGCTCTCGCATATTATCGTCACACTCCCTGGGGCCTTCAGACTCCTGGGAGACGTTCTAAATCATTCGAATAGATGAAAAGTCCAACTAATGCGAGAATGAGTGAAGCGATATCAGGATCCGAGATGTGAAGTGGAGGTATAAGGAGTACGTTTCGGATCTTAGAGCAGATTTGCAGCTATTATCAATCAGGAAGGTTACCCCGGAGAGTCAATCTTGGCCCGGTTAGCTACTCCGTAGGTTGCTCTACATGGGATGCATTATAGATAATTTTTTTGGCAATATATAAATGGGAATGCAAGTCTGTCATCACCCTCGACTTATGTTTCAAGGGTCTCAATAAAACACAGTCTTCTATTCTCCTTCCCAACAGATCGCACACCATGTCTACACCAAAGTGCGCCGTCTTGAGTGCAGACGCCCCAGCCCCGAGTCCCCTGATGTCCCAGGCCATTATCTGCAATGGCATGGTGTACTGTTCCGGCAGTCTTGGGCTCGATCCTAAAACCGGCAAATTTGTCGATGGTAATGCTTCAGACCGGACCGTAATTGCCCACTTGAACATTCATCGAAGGACGCTTGTTGTTACTGACACACGCATTCAGATCCAAGCGCTTCGCAATCTCGAGAATATACTGAAAAGTGCCGGGAGCGACCTTGGCAAGGTTGTCAAGGTCACCATATTTATTTCTAGCATGTCTCACTATACCAAAGTGAACGAAGGGTACG
Organism: Aspergillus aff. floccosus IMV 01167; assembly: GCA_001931935.1. Classification (NCBI taxonomy): domain Eukaryota; kingdom Fungi; phylum Ascomycota; class Eurotiomycetes; order Eurotiales; family Aspergillaceae; genus Aspergillus; species Aspergillus aff. floccosus IMV 01167. The sequence continues at coordinate 29,608 of MSJE01000232.1, read as the reverse complement.
GGAAGGTGTTCACACATGAAGTTAAACCGGTAAGATAGCTTCCCAGCGGGATGCAGAGGGATAGAGATGCTCATTCACATGCAGTGTCGTACATGTGTCGCTGTGGCCGAACTGCCCTTGGGCGCAGAGGTGGAAATTGAATTGATTGCATCGCTTTAGACGGAACGGACTCAATTGAGGGTCCATGTTGCACGGTATAGTGACCGAAGGGCTGTTCCCGACATGAGCGATCTCTGAGCAGTTATTTGGTGAAACTACACTCACTAGCTTGCACTACAAAAGACATCCTTCCAATACCTATCTAAAGGGGTATGTATCATTATGCAAAACAAAGCCAATGCTATATGCTGTCCACTAGGATCATACCAGCGGTCCAAAATTCATCACAGAACACGTAAATTCTGCCACATGTCTAGATATATAGGAAGCAAACCCATCCCGACACATTACAGCGTCAAGAACACCGCAATACCGGTGGTGAGCATACTAACCAAAAGAGTCGGCAGGACGGTAGCTCCAGCGCTATCCAGCAGGGTGGTAGGCTCATACGCCGCCGGCGTAGTGGAGTTAATCGTACCGTCCCAGCAATACTTCTGGAAGCACTGGTTGCAGCGGTCGGGCACCTGGGTGTTGGTGCGCTCGAAGGAACGGCTCAGGATGGCGCACGCGACACAAGACGACCAGTCGGCGTCGCGGGTGCTGTTGGCCATGGTGGCAACGGCGTAGCCGTTGGCGATGGTGTCATCGCGGACAGACTCTTCGTAGCTGGGGGTGAAGGTGGTCATGTTGGAGAATGCCACGTAGGGGTAGTTGGGGAGGTAGACGACCAGCGGCGCGGTGCCGGTGATGTTAGTGCTGTTGCAGCCGAAGAAGGTCGGGCGGGTGTTCAGGCCGCTGTTGACGAAGGTGTTCTGGTCCGGGACGGCCGGGAAGGCGGTGCCGTTAGCGATGCCGGTGACGTTCAGGCTGCGCTCGTAGGTCGCAACGAGGGCCGTGCCGTTCGGCCAGCTGTACTCGGTGTCTGCGGACGAGTCGACGGCGAAAATCACGTCGACGTGGCGCTCGGGCTGCAGCAGCGGGTGCAGAGGAATATTCTGGAGATCCTCGCCGCCGTCGACCATGTCGAGTTCGCGCTGGCTGGCGGCGGGAGAGGACTCGTTGCGCCAGTGGTAGAACGGGTTCGGGGCGTACACCGCGATGTCATCGTCATCCTCACCGATACGCTCCAGGATGTCTGTGAATGCGGACTTGAGGAAGCTAGGAAGAGCGGTGCTGTTGACGTTAAGGAGGAACTGGTTGAACAGACTGGACGAGGTGCCCATGACGAAGCCAGCATTGTCGAAGCCGCGCACGCAGGTCTCGTTTTGGGGAAGAGTGCCGCCGTCGAATCTCGAGCCCAGATACTCGAGGGGAACGAATCCATACACAGTGGGATCGAAGGTACCAAATTCCCAGGGGTTAAATTCATAGACGGTGGCATTGCTGCTGATGACGAGCTCGTCGGGGTACCGGCCATCTGCGACGAGAATCGGCATCGGCATGTCGGCCGATTGGAACGAGTCGGTAAGCGCAATGGACGACCAGGTATAGCTGGGTCCGCCATTGGTCGCGTTGATGAGCTGGTAGGAGAGCGCACGGCCCCTGAGAAATGATTAGAGAAAGACTCGCGACAAGAAGAATGGGGTATACACACCAGTAATCAGTGATGGAGGTTGGGTAGCCTGCGTCACTCTTGGCCGAAACAGCATCGCTAATATCCTTGTAGTAGCTGGCGGAATCCAAGATCTGAATGCTATCCCCGTCCGGACCCTCAAAGATGGAGTTCTGGAACTGCCAGACCGAACCCGCTTCATGCGTCTGCAGGTCGGCGATGGTGGTGAAGTTGTTAATGTAGATGGAACCGACCAGCCAGCCGCCACCACTCAACCCGGCCAGATAGGTGGCCGACTGCAGCAGGCCTCCCAGCTGACCGGGGCTCGTGGAGTTGTCTGTGCGGCTGTCAAAGGCCTTGATGGCGCCCGCACCGTTCATCAGCGCGCGATAGCCTCCACCGGACACAGCAATGCCAATATTGGGGAGGTCGGAGGTGTTACTCGAAATCCGATCGATGTATTGTACGGCGTCGAAGTCGGGAATGGTAACATGGTTGAAGAAATCCTTCAACCCATTCAAGGTCTTGTCCCGACGAGTCTCCAGCCATGACGATTCGTTCGAGGAGAGGCGTGCGGCGCTCCGGACGGTAGGACGACTGGCGGCGCAACTGACCGAGGTGGGCGTATATCCATCGGGGGCATTAGGCAGGGCGCGTTGCACCACCGCGCGTTCAACCGTGACGTCGGGGGCAGCGGTGGCACCTATTGCCAGTCCCAGGGTTAGAACGGAGGGAGTTCGTATAAAAGGATGAGCACACCAGGAAAATATTTCCACCTACCGGACAGCAACCCAGCCAAAACCACAGCGGTGGTGGTAGGTTTCATAGTGATCTCGAGGCGACTGCGCCCACAATTCAAACTCCAGGAACAAAGCGGTCCAAAAAGCAAAGCACAAGCCCCCAAAATTCAACCCTGGGAAGGATTCCCAATTTAAGATCAAACCAACGGCGCCGACATTAATATTATTATTTTAGCCAGGGGTGGCGGTGATATGAGAGGGGCCCAAGGGTTCAGCCAAGCCCGCCGGAGCCCTTGGGGCGATCGAAACTAGTGGCCTGTCTTTTCAAGCACTGTTGATTGTCATTGGGGCGCCAGAGCCGAGGAACCGTGGCTGGGTTGCACATGTTCAGATCCATGATGTCAAGAAGAATGCCCTGCTCCGAGACTTCCGGGCTGAGGGCCTGGTTGTGGCTGACGTGCAATGTGTCTTTGTTCAGCTCGACGGCATGCCTGTGGGGGGCAAAGAGCATTGGCAGGGCGCCTGATTGATCCAGCAGGGCTTGCCAATGGGAGCCTGCAGGCTTTGTACATTTGGAAGTCCCAGAATGGGTGTGATACTATGATTTCATTCATATTCTTTCGTTGGAGCTGAAGATAGCCAAGGATAGCCCTAAGACACTAGCCGGCACTAACCGGTAGGACCCATGGCATGGCGGAAACAAGACTTCAGGGGACAAATCACATACGAAAACGAACTGCCAAAAAGGAGAAACAAAAATAATCATGCTGCCTGGAGTGATTCTTGGCGACTTATGCTGAACTTACAGAGTACAGAGGATTAATGCAAAATGAAGTCTAAGCGAAGATGATCGTTATGCATCACATCCATCCATCCCTTTAAAGAGATCTCTCAATTTGTTTACTTTCTCTTTCCTGATTCTATACTTTACAGATTTCTTCTTCATGTCATGTTATATATGAGTAAACCCCCACCATCTCCAGCAAAGCATTCATATATTAGCTTGCTTTACCGTATGATATAGTGTTGATAGTCTCTCTTTCCACCGGGCCATATGAGTCTCCGGCTATACCAGAAATATATATTCGAAGATCGCACGGAAGACTATATCCAGATTAGACGCTATTTTCCCTACTCTAACTAGCAGAATTACAGCAAAGATTTTGCAAGGCTCTCGAAAAGTACTGTAAAGAAACCTGTAGAGCACTTCTGTTGACTCGCTAAGGAACTATCTATCAAGATCCGAACGAGAGCACCTTGTTTAGACTTCTATTTTCTAGGACTACTACAAGGGATTTAGTGGTATCAAGGCCTTCTAGTTGTGTCGCCGAGTTACTAGGATCAAGCTAAATTAGCATGGGAACTGGGAAGAGCGGCCCCATATAGAGAAGACGAAAACATTATCAAATCATCTAAGCCCATCGCACCACTGTGCGAAATCAATGGAGACGGAGTTAGACTGTTGCACATTAGACTGAAATTCGAGGAAGTATGGGTTTCCATCCCCAGGATATTCCTCAGAAGTATACAAAATTAGCTCCTCGTGCCCTCTGGAAATACAGATCGAGCATGTTACTGGTTCGAATAATCTTACATATTATCTGGAGTGGCTGGACACCGACGAAGCTGTGGTAATACAAGGGAAAACCTCTGTACCGTAGGTGATCAACACAGAGCATCTCGAAAGCATAGTCACCTTGTGCAAGCAGAATTCATTGTACCTTACTGCAAAAGACACAATGCTGAAGGCTGACTGGGCTAGTGAGACGAAGATCGCTGCTTTTAGCAGGTCATGAAGGAGGTGTCGGAGTGCGGTATGATCCCATAGCTGTGTGATCGGCTCCTCGGATTCACGTTGAAGGCTCTTCAAGCGATTGTAATTCAATAATGTTCTTGTGGTGGCGTTATTGGCTCTACAGTTACGTCCACTCCTCGCCTTACACGGCTGTAGTGGATACTCAGACCCATCCAGTTCTTCATCCAGACTGATCTAGGGCGTCTGAGGTCCAAATATCAGTCCTATCTGTCCGGAAGTCTTCAAGTGCTGTTCTTCACGTTGATTTTTTCAGGTGACACAGCTCGTACATTTTTGTCTGGTGAATCAAGTGGCTCAAGTTCAAAACGAAACAATGGGCGGAACAAATAAGTGGAAAAAGAAACATGCCTATGTCCTCTAAGGGTGACGTCAATAGATCAAGCATTCCACTGCCTAGTTATAAGTTTCGAATGTCTTTGTCCCACTCTCTGACATCGAGTCCCCACAGGCATAGTCGACCGTTGTTGGACTGCCAGTCTTGATGTAGCCAATGCAGTTGAAGGGCAATTCATTATTCGCACAGGAAACAGATCTGGTAGGGGTAGTAAGCACCGTAGAAGGCGGAACGATCGCTTCGTGAAAGATCCAAGTGGTCTTGTTCTTCGTGATACTTGTAGATACGATCTGCCCGACAGTTGACGGCGTGAGAAGATGTGTAACGTTGGATTGGGATGCCTAAGCTGGTCTCACGGCTGTCGCGTATCCCTACATCGGGGCGATAATCGAGGAATACGCAACAACTCGATCTTGTTTGAGTCTGGGAATACAGATGCGCTGCCGTTCAACAGCGAAGCATTCCTTCCGCTCGAGGCTGGGTTTGAACTTGGTATGTGGAACCGCTCATTTTCTCAAGAACAAGATGCTTAGCTAAGTCAACTGAGACTCTTGGATGTAAAAGCGCTAGGCGCAAATGAGGTCCTCTCCTCTAATTCTCCTTAGGGCCATCCCAGAGCACATATCACATGCTCTCTCCTTTCATTAATATTCAATATCTCTTTAGTCTATGTGTTTAGTATCACCTATTGCGCCCGTCGCACGATTCGTAAACAACTTACAGCGGGCTTACTACCGCTCCCCACGCCACAACCCTCCCGATTTTAGGAGAAAGTACTAAGACATGAGACGGCTTAGCTATAGAGAAGGAAAACACATCATATTAAGGGAAATTATAGTACCAAACAAGTACCCATTCATCTTGAAGTTCAACTGAGGACACATGGTGTCTTAAATCTTTAGTAATACTCCAGAAGCCAGTTCGGCGTTGCCGTACACAGTACTTGAGTTGGCTGTCAAACGAAAGTTCCACCCTCCCCCGCGATCGTGAACCTCACTTGTCTGCCCAGTGAAATCCTATGGGCCATTGCATCCTTTTTACCCCGTCAACGGGACATATTCGCTTTGCTGTTGACAAATCATGACCTACACAGCGCACTGATTGGATCTCTATATCACTTCGATGGTCAATATTATTATGGGGAGGCACTCTCTTTCGTCGTTAATAATAACAACCTATCCCATACACAACATCTGATTAATGGTTTGCGTGCGGCTTCTAAAGAAGATCACGCGCCTTTCAGCCCTACGGATTTGCAAACAGAGGATGAGGAGACGGGTTTTATTACTAGGAGACGGGATGCAGATTACTGGGAGGATATCTACACGCACCCGCTCTACCGACAAGGTTATAGCGTCCGAAATATTTTGAACATCCAACACGCCCTCGTGGTGGCTATTAGCGCTGGATATTCCGACATCGTGAGACTCTTAATGGACCGTGGGGCACGACTTAATTTCTACCGTGGGAAACATCTTCAATCTCCACGACCGGGATATGGGAGCCGAAGGGGGCGGTGGCAACGTGTGCCTATTGACCCTCCACCACTGTTCGTTGCTGTGAAGTCCGGACATATAGATCTCGTGAAGCTGCTTCTCCAGCGAGGGGCCAAAGCTGAGCTGTATACACCCTCGCCACTGTACCGAGCCGTTGGGAATAATCGGCGCGATATCGTGGCTGTACTGGTGCAGCACGGGGTGCATCCACAAGGGAGGGCATTAAAGCTAGCTGTATTGCGATGTGACCAAGCGATGGTAAGCTTCCTTCTCAATAGTGGGCTGAATGTCTCCGACTTTGGTGAGCCTAGTTTCCAAAACAATTGGCACGGACAGTGTCTTGGTAAGTGCTTGCTATTTTCCTATTTTTCTTACATGTTACTAGCGATTTGCTAACCTTTCTTTTTAGGAATGATGGGAAGCCTCACGTCTAACTGGAAACAATTGAATTCTGCTCTGCGGGAAGACTCCGACGTACCAGACCTCTGGGTGTCATGGCAAGACAAGACAAGTAAGAATCTTCCATATATTCCATATACCTCTACATTTTACTTCTCTAACCTGGTGCTCTTTCGACATCACTAGAGTGAATCACAGCCGGCGATTACGGGAAAAATGGCGACTATAAGCAAAAGCTTGTTTTGTACGAGAGCGCTATGCCACCCCCAGATGGCGCTGATCAGGTACATACGTCTTTTGTCATCGATTAGGCATATGCCAATATTTTCTCTTGAAGGGAGACAATGACAAATTTTCCTGGGCCTACAAACGAGACTACGACGTATCCTGACTTCAGCCACAATCATCACTCACAGCAGGAGACTGGTGGGGTGCGGGTTCGCCCAAATTTGACAAGCCCAACTACCAGGGACCTCTTGACATGGACTCGATTCTCTGTGCCATCAACCACTTCAATCAAGACACAGCCTTCAAGCTGCCGGGGGCGCAGCTCAAGCCTGATGGAACTCCATCAAATAAACCCCAGAAGGAGTACAACGCCTATTGTATGCGAACCGATGCGGGAGGTATGCAGCCGGCGTCCTGTACCATGCGCTTCAACATGGGGAAGTGTCTTGTTAAATTCCAGAACCATGCGAGCAGCAGCCCGGGTTCATCGAAAAGAGACATGGGCAAATGGCAAGGATGGGAAGTCGAAAGTATGTATATTGGCACCAGAGGATACCATGCTTTTGAGAATCTGCTGACTCTTTTCTAAGCGTTGAATGGGCGGAGGATGTTGATGATGAAGAATGGTTATGATCCCAGCGGTCAGTGGGACGGGGAGGTTTTGGATACTATTCTCACCACAGTGATAGGTAAACGATCGTGAATTAGAGAGATTTTCACTTCTTAAGGGATTACTAGTATGATCAGGCGCAATCGTATTTGCTAGGGTATCCATCAACTACTACTGGTGATCAAATTGAAGATCTGCATAGGTTGGACTCCTAATTTACTGATCAGGAATTTTAACGTTTATACGGAGCACTGTGACTTCATGTAAACCTTTGATTCATGACGCCCGGGCAATATCGTTTATTTATTTATTTTTTTTTTCTTTAAATTGCAACGAGTACTTGAATAGTTGAGGCCAGTGTTTACACAATTTTCAGAGGAAGGCCATTATCTAGCCAGAACTGAGGAAATCACCGGTTGGCGATCTGCACGGAAGAAAGAACGGAGACATCGAAGAGAACAAAAGCGTTCATCTGCATTCTTATAAACCAAGCACGATGTCGAACAATCGCCATCAGAGCTTTCCAAGAATTCCAAACACAATCCACAACTTACACGCGCCCGCTTATGGGTCTGCGAGATCCTCTTCAGTCAATTGATACAATTCCTTCCCGATCTCCCCATTGACTCGATACTTCTCATCAAGCGTCGTATACTCCAGCAATTCATACGTCGTCATCCGTAAACCGATGATACTGCCGAAATCATCCCTTTCAGGGTCCATGCGACCCTCGCGAACAATTCGTCGAAGTCCGTCGAGATAAATCACTCGTGGACGGCCGCTTTCAAAAGCTTCTTCATCCGCGATGAAGATGTATGTGGTTGTAGCGCTGCTCTGCATTGTCATGCCCACCGACTCGATCACTGAATCCCGGTCGTCGCGCCACGCTTGAGGATCGCTTTGCTTCCGAGCCGCAAGATCTCTTTTGAAAAACGGACGCATCTCACCATACTCACATGGTTCGATGTACCGTACAAAATACCGGTGATCGTCCTTTGTAATACACCCAAATTCAATAGGGTAAGAGACCTCAGGTAAAATGTCATAGATGCGGCGCCAGTCAGACCCAAAATTGAATATATCCGCGTCGTCAAGAACGGCCCACCAAGCCTCGTCGCCAAATATCTCCCCGTTTGTCCATTTCTCCATCATTTCGTCGTGTTTTTTCTTCTCGTCCTCATCGTTGCTGTAGTGCGTGCGTAGAAGCATAGGACATAGTTCACCGGTGTAGACATTATCGGCGTGCCATCGGAGTTTCTCACAACGATAAGGTCGAAGGATCGTCTTAATTTCTTCCGTGCTGGGCTCCCGCGGGGGATTGAGTAAGGGATCCCCTTCACAGTTTGTCATCCACTCAGCGGGGATGAGCTTTAGGTCCAGAAATTCAGCCACAAGTCTTTTCCGCTGCTGGTCTGGAGTTTCAGCGGAAGAGTGGTCCCAGTTTTTCTGTAGGTGCCTAGTTAATGTTTTAATGTCCTAAGTGCAAAGTAAAGAAATGACAAGGTGACAAGAGGATCTTACAATAAAGTACTGTTCAACAGCTAGATCGCTCCATGGGGGGCCAGTCTTGTCACACTCGTCAGACATGATCAGGATGGGGGTAGGTGAGAAGGAATGATGCCAGGTGGAAGAGGAAAATCAGCGATGTGCCCTTGATTTAGATCGCTGCAGCCTGCGATGATCTCAGCAGATTTCACTTTCAACTTTCAGCCGTGGGGCAGGAAGCACTACATCCATATTGTGCGAGGATTACGGACTATCATACTCTCTCCGAGCATCGAGCTACACTACTGCGTTTCGACATTTTTGAGATGCACGGATATTAGTACCGTGATCATCCTGGAGAACCTTAGGGGAGAAGGTAAGGAAGAATTTTGGGTCTTCTCTTTCCGAAAGGACGACTATAGCACCTCATCCGTAAAGAATATTGTCTACTTGCTGATCTCCAGGCTGCAAGGTATATCAGACGAAAACAAGGCTTTTCGGATGACCACTCGGTTGACTAAAAATTCTGTTGGCCATGTATCCCCCTTTTGGAATTCTGGGACATGGAATCGTATGGTCGCACGGCCTTCCTCGCTTCGTCCTTGTAGCTGTTTGGATCTATTCGACTTGCTTGGCAGCGTGTTTTCTGTAAAAGCAAGCTCTCAGTAACCGGATTGAATATCGGCTGCTTTGTCCGAACCACAGATTGGGTGGTAGACAGTGGTCATTGTTTTCATTCGCGCCGAATGATGAGACTGAGCTTCCTGGAGCAGACAGCGCAAGGAATCGACCGATTGGCCGAAGCACCGAAGCTGGATATGGCCGCATTTCTCCGTGAAATGGGTGTACTTGTTGTCGGACAATAGGCGGTGTTGGAAGAGAATCCATTTGCCCTGATGGCGAAAGAGGTGCGTGCCTTGAAGTGGTTGCAAACGAATGGGGGGCTGCTCCACGATAGTCCGGTAATTGATGAATTGATCTGTACTTTGGGCCTTTGAGCTGTTCGCCAAGTTGAGTACATTCTCCTCGTCAGTCCACGATACTATCTTCTTGGTGATTGCGCGCAGGGAGCAGAATCTTGGACTCGGATGTTGATGTTCCATCATCCATTGCAGCAGTTGTTGATAGAGAGGGCCATCGTCGTCAATACAGACATTGGTAGCGAAAGCAGTTGACAAAGTACTTGAAGATAGGAGCTGACGTATAATGTACGAAAGTCAATGTGCCCGTCAATGGAACACCCAGGTTGATCATTGTCATGGTGTTGGTCCCAAGCACATCTTGAATTCTTTCAAGCCGAATAGGCGAATTGGCTGCAAGACCGCTTGGAATTGCTGGAAATGACATGGTTGAGTGCTTCGTCTCCTGAAACAAACATATGGCGACCCTGCAAGCCATGCAGCAACTTTTCTACGAACATTACTCGTATCTGTCGGGATATCGAGGCAATTAGACAATGTCTTGGGAGCTTGATGCAGGTCGGATTCATTTGTGGTGGGACTTGAATATGGCTCATGTCGAACTTTCAGAAGCTTGGTGATATATAAAGCTACGAACACTCAAGTCATGGATTTCGAATCACGTTGGGAGATATATCAGTGCCTTCACTTTACTCTGAATCATTGTAGACGTTTTACTGCTTGCCTACCGTCTTCTTATAATACATACAAAGCACCAAGCCACGTCTAGGACTTAACTGCAATCTTGACCTGATGGCTTCCAACAAGATCAACACTCAGTATAACTGGCTTTCAGTTATGAGGTTTAATGTTCCTACAGCTTTTCTTAATTTGAAGGTCTACTCAATCTGGACAATAGAACCAATGGGTTTCTAATTTTATATTTGTGTTTCTATAGGGCTATGGTATGAACCATTAGCTGCTAAGCTGCCTGGGCAGAGCAAATAATTACGACTTGTCATTCACACGGTTCCTTTTTGACACTCAAACACATCCACATACTCCAGAGTCCACTCAATCTAACAGGTGATCACTCCTGCCCATACATAATATCCGTTCGCATAGTATACTTCGTCCCGCGGAACACCGGATCGCCTCCATGCAAAAGACTCTTCTGCTGGAACACCAGCACCGAACCGGTCTTTGGAAAAACTCGCAACAGTCTTTTCTGCTCCTCAAACCTCGGCATAAACGACGTTGCTCCACCAAGAAGCATACCCTCTACATCCAGATTAACATCTCCCTGTTCTCCCACGCGGATCTCAGCCTGCCGCAGTTCCTCCGCGTCCTGTTCCCCCTCCCCATTCAGATACAAATGAACAGTATAGAACGACTTCTCCCGTCCGCCAGGCGTGGTATAATGCGCATCAGAATGGGGCCGAAAATACTCCCCGCCTTGGTAGCGGAGAAAGCGCAGACGTTCGTTCAGCTGCGTGAGACGGTACGTCTTTTTGCGTCCTGCAAGGCCTGTAACCAGCGGCGCATTCTCGATGCGATCAATACTGTGCTCTTGAAGGAATGGAAGTAGTCGCGCGAGCAGCTTGTCGGCTAGCGTGCGGTTGTCGTAGATGATTCGTCCGCAGTTGCGCTCCTCTGTGGCTAGGATTTGTTTGCCGTTTCCTCCGCTGATTGTCGCGCGCGTCCAGGTTGGAGTCGATGATTCTGCTAGGCGGATTAGTTCTTTGCATTCGGTTTCTGTGATGACGTTGTCGATGATGATGGCGGAGAGATTTTTGTATTCGGGAAGGGGAGGGGAGGAAGTCAGAAAGTCGATGCGATGAGAAGTTGCCCCGTTGGGGGCTTGCGCTGGGAGAAACCCTTCGAGAGGACTTGCCATGGCTAAATTTTCGAGGTGAAGTGTAGAATGGAAGTTGTGTGGGGGTATTTATGGTGAGCACCTAGGTACATAGAAAGTTGCCATTCAGCCTTGCGCTCAGCCACACTGACCGTTAGGCATCTAATCCTTCTAATATTGCATTGCCTGTATTTATGTTTATGTTAAACTTCCATACATCCAGCCATGAGTATGAATACCACCCATGCTTACCAGATCTGATCCACCACCCAGCGCATCTATAATTTCGCACTAGTCTTCACAAACAAACACTCCGCCCTCGATAGCACCCGACCCTCGGAATCGCGAATTTCCCCTTCAACCTTCCACTTCCGATCCTCAATGGCTTCTTTCAAGCGCCCATAAACCACCACCGTGCCGGGCGCCGGCACCCGTCGCACATACGTCGTGTTCAAGTACGCCGTGACCGGCCCCTCGAACTGCTGCTCCGCGTGGTCCACGACCCCTCCGCAATGGCCGCCCGCCATGAGCAGCTGTCCCAGCACCTGATCCAGAATACTAGCCACCGCACCGCCGTGCATGGCGCCCGGCGGGCCCATGATGTCCTCGCCGACCGTGAAGAATGCACGGATTTCCTCCGCGGGCGTGATGCGCGACGGCGAGGGGTTTGGTGGTTTTGGACGGTTTGATTGTGGGGGTTTGACCTGCATGATACAGGCGGAGATCGTGGTCGGGGTGTTCAGCGCCTTGGTAAAGAAGGAGTCTTCTGATTTCAGTGACTCTTTTTTATGGTGGGTGCGTGTGGGGATGAGCGTGTAGCTATCATCGCGGAGGAAGTTCGCGACCCATGGGATTGAGTTGAAGTGGGCGACTTCAGCTTCTAGGGACATTGAGCGGAAGGGAATGCAGATGTAGTGCGCGCGCGCAAGAGTGCCTGGTAGGGCTGTTGCGATGCACTTTTACATCTCATGGTGGGAGTTGATGCTGAGACTGCGGGGTTGCGGTGATAGCCTAGGCTAGTGAAGAAATGTCCGGGCATACCGCGGCTGTTTGATGTAGGGAGTCGTGAGATGAGAAATCCTCAAAAGTCGTATATAAGTGAACAAGATGGATTTTCCATGAATTGCACAAAGTATTCCACTTGGTGAGATAACCTATATCCTCACATTAGTCTTGTAGTAGTCCGTTAGAATCTAGTGGTCAATGGCGGCTCGTCCAATGGGTTGCAATAGTTCGAAAGGATCTGGATATCAAGTAAAAATGTCATGCCCATAAATAGCCCCGCATTGATGCAATTGAACCATCATCTCGATAAGACCATATCGTAAGCCAAACATCCTCGGAGACAGGTCACCTGGAGTACCCCCACGCTAGGGACAGTTGGGGATGTTCCTGTCAATCGTAAGGGACTGCCATCCGTCTTAGACACGGTCAGCGATAACAATCCTCGGCGCCTGGGGCCACGTCAGCCCGGCAATAAGGTGCCTGACCCTGGAATGTGCTCGACCGTTCGGTCGGCGTGGCAGTTGAAGGGGTCTTCCGAGTGATGGCGGCTGCATCAGGTACTACCTCACTAACTACTACAAAAGTGGAGCAAACTCTGCCGGTCACATGGCAGTGGGCGATCGAGGGCTGGACTGGTCCAGGCACGGACCAACCGATCTATTTCGGTCTTTTCCCGGTTTTATTGTTCGAGACAATGTCTGGAGCCCCGGAGTTCATCTGGAATCAACATTCAATTGCCATGTAAGATGCAGGGCTATGCATTCTTCCATCCGACTAGGTACCCAGGACGCACCGCCTCCTGTCTAGAACCAGGTGCTTAGTTCAGAATGCGTTTGCTTTTTCGCAAAGATAGTAATATCAATAATGTCAATGGATTAGACTATCAGACAGATTCTGGTAAAATCGGTCATGTGGGAGACAAGCAATTATTGGCCAATTCCGGGAGAAATGTTTCCAAACCCCCGTCACGGGGTAAATACAAGTCGAGAGATGGCGGAAGCTCCCAGAAGGGTAACAAGCTAGGACGCCACCTCATGGTGCCGGCCGGAAGAGGATAGGTAGTTTTCAAAGTCTGTCAGTCACAAGGCACAACCGCGGATCCGCCCCGGATGGCCGCTCGGGATCCCCACTATGACGGTTGTCTGGGGTCATTGTTCATGGAGTACGCCGTAAGAACCTGGAAGACGGAGAGACGACTAGGAATCCAAGATAGTGTACATCTCGTCGTAAGTCAGATTCGAGAATGTTCACGAGAGCGCAATGCTTGTTTCGATGGAATGTTCGACGTGATCGACCGTCTTTTCCAGAACCGCCCGGCCTGGCCCCGTGACCGCTGTCCCCCCGCGTCCCGACCAATCCGCTCCGCTGCCGAGAATCCCCCCGGATTGCCCCAAAGAGGCAATCCGGGACTATCACCACTGCCACGCCTCCCACACTTTGTAAATTTTTTTTAGACGAGAAGGGACGATTCAGTCTGGGGAGTTCCTGTATTGTCTATGACTGATTGACCACGGTCTGATTTCTTGCTTAGTGGGTTAAGTCTGTGTTTATAGTAGAAGTCGCTATAGTTCGATATAGATATAGAAGTAGGCAGGAGAATATCAACCACAACATACAGTTTGCACAATTCCTATTCATAGATCTTTAAATAATAAACACAAGAAACAAAGAAAAGAATAAACTACCTACCGAAACTACCTACCTACAGTAGAGATTGCCACGAAGCCGGCAAGTGACCAGCAGTGGAACCAACCCGCGATGTCCTAATCCGCCCAGTCTGGACCCAAGTTTCTTCTGGCTCACATGAGCCCTCATGACTTCCCCATGCAGTTCATCCCTTTCACTCCTCGCCAGAACGAATATTTAAGACCTCTTCTCTGGCTCTTTCTTCTCTCTCATCATCATCAATTGATTCCTTCCGTCTTCCATCTTCCATCCACACCATCTTCCAGAGTTCAGAGTTCAGAGCTACCAAACTATACCCTGCGTCATTCTCACCTCATCTGTCCTCTACATTATCGTCTGTGATCCTCTTCACTCTTCATCATGTCCGTTTCCATTGAAACCAATGACGTCTCCCCCGTCGCCGTCAACCAGGTCGACCCCTGTCTCGGCTCCAAGTCCAGAATGCCGGAGTTCAGCCTGGCGGGCAAGGTCGTCTGCGTCTCTGGCGGCGCCCGTGGTCTGGGGCTGACCCAGGCTGAGGCCCTCTTGGAAGCCGGTGCCAGAGTCTACGCCCTCGATCGTCTGGAAGAACCCGTAAGTAGCCCCGCGCACCGCGTTCGTGTTACCTTTCTGACAGCAAATGGTACAGGCACCCGAATTCTACGAAATCCAGAAGCGTGCCGCGGAGGAATTGGGCACGGAGCTGCAGTACCGTCGCATTGATGTTCGTGACACGGAACTCCTCAACAGCACCATCGAATCCATCGCTACGGCTGAAGGCCGCATGGATGGACTGGTCGCCGCCGCCGGCATCCAGCAGGAGACTCCCGCCCTCGAGTACACGGCCAAGGATGCAAACACTATGTTCGAAGTCAATGTGACTGGAGTGTTTATGACCGCCCAGGCGGTCGCCAAGCAAATGATTCGCTTTGGAAACGGCGGTAGCATCGCACTAATTGCCAGCATGAGTGGCACCATCGCCAATCGGGTACGTTCCCAGCCTCCATCCCCAGATGTGTGCGAGCCCGGAGGATCGGCTACTTCCCCGCTTTTCCATTGTTTTCTGTTACATCCTTGTCATCTCAGGTCGCTTTCAACATACTGACTTCATGCTAGGGTCTCATCTGTCCCGCCTACAACGCTAGCAAGGCCGCCGTCATCCAGCTCGCCCGCAACCTCGCCGCCGAGTGGGGTCAGTACAACATCCGGGTCAACACCATCTCGCCCGGCTACATTGTCACCGCCATGGTCGAGAAGTTGTTCGAGCAATTCCCCGAGCGCCGCGACGAATGGCCTAAGCATAACATGCTGGGTCGTCTGTCCACCCCCAACGAGTACCGCGGCGCCGCCGTCTTCCTCCTCAGCGACGCCAGCAGCTTCATGACTGGCAGCGATCTCCGCATTGACGGTGGCCACGCCGCCTGGTAGACAGCCAGCTGATCTACAGCTTTCATCCTTTTGTTCTCTCTCTTGTTCTTTTCCATTTTCGATGCATGGCGTTGGGGAAGCGAGCGTGGTTGATCCCGGTTAATGACCGGTTATGACATCTGGTTACGAAGAGCCGGTTGGATCTCTTTCTGATTGATGCCTTCTCGGTTTTCACTTGTTTTTAGCGTCCCGGGTATGTCGGCACCGGATTTGATGAATCGTTGCTGGTGGCGGATTTAGACCGTTTGTTTTCCCCTCACGGGACCTTTCTGTATCTATTATGTACCTACCTACTATTTCCTAATCTAATGGTGTGACGGAGACATGCCCAGTGTTGTTTACCAACTGCCGAAAAGTACCACCAACTAAGGTTGCATTACTGTTCCACTTAGTGTCCGATCTGACAGCCCCCACCCCGCATGACCCACACACACATTCAGCCAATTCATCGATCATCGAGTCACGCAGTTCCCGGATGAAAGGCCTCGACTCTGACAGGATCTACAAGTTAGAAAACTGTCGTATACACCGGTACTGCACTCGCCTACGAGTGTAATGTCCAGCCAAGTAAACTGTCTAGAGCGATCGCAGTCCGATCCGGGGTTGCGCCTCCATGACATCAACAGTCGAACGCGTACCAAACAAGCCCGACTCCCCACCAGGGTTAGGTTGGGGAGATTGTTCATTGTAGGACCGGTCACAAGAACAATGGGCGTCATTGTTGGGACCGTCACAGACCAAGGGGTGTTGACTTCATCGGGACAGCGACTCGCACACGTTGGGAATATTAGACTTTCCTTACGTGGCTATTCGGTGACTCGGTCACTCTTGGCAATTATACCCAGCCAGACCGGGATTACCAGAAACGATCTCGACTTCGTCCTCGTCCTCGTTTGGTGGGTTTTGATACCGTACGGCGATATAGAGAGATCCGGGGATTGCCGTTTTTAGCACCGGACATGCTATGACCCTAGGGATGGATGGATGGATGGGAGGGGTACGAAGCGAAGCACCAATTGACGAGAATGGATGCCTAATCGACATAGGCAAGGGTCTGCTTCCTATGGTTATTCTTTCCATGCTAACAGAGGTGTAGATGACACTGCGTCGCAGACTCTGGCTTTGTCGCGAATCTGGGTTGGGCGGGCCTTACGCTTCTCTACAAGACAAATATAGATTCTATATCGTTTATAGTGATATACTTAAAAAATAAGAAATTATGGAGCATTGCCTTATGCTTCGTCCATCGGCTCTCCATGTGCGGAGTCTATCTGCACTGGCTCCTCCTCCTGCGCTGACTCCACTATCTCAAAGTCCGTATCTGTCTAATTTGTAGTCTTGTTTGCTTTCTTCCAGCAGATGCTGTACCAATTGATCACCGGCCGAGAGATTTTCGGCTGGAATGGTAGACACATCATAATCCCCTAGAACACGGGAACGACGCATTCACAAGATACGAGCGGCTTTCCCATACCCCACACGACACGATTGTCATCCACTTGATTAATAGACCACGCCATAGAGATCCCACCCAAAGCAGGTACTGCTCTTGCTCACAAGTGGGAAAGCTGTCATCAACGATCTTGTGATGGAACATTGGGACTTCCCATACAATACCATTCCAAGCTCGCTCCAAATTCATTCCCCTTGGACTCATAAAAAAAAGCACCTCTCTTCCGAGAGGGTCTGGGGTGTAGGATATGTCTGGTTGGGGCCTAGGGGCTCTGTTTATAAGGTGAGGCCGCTGGCAAATAAAAAGAGTCGAGGAAAAAGACTGGTTAGAGGGATCAAGACCAAGAGAGGAGAGCGAAGAAATCAGGAAACAAAAAGGAGGATGAGCAACACATAATATTCACGTAATGTCTTTTGTACTTCGAGGCGGTCTCTACTTTCGTTGATACTCTTGTGTATTGAAGGAATCGAGCATAGATTATTTCTATAGTTCTATTTACATTGATAGCTCTTTTGTCGAGATTAAGCGATATTGTAAAAGATTGTAAACTAGTTGTCTTAATGGCCTTTGATTATCTGTATATTCTATGTCCTAGTCTATGTTTTCGGAAGGAGAAGTATATAAAGGCTCTATTTCAACATGCCCAAATAGTACTATCTATCGCGCTAACACTACTATCTTCCTCGATGTACTTATTCTCTCTTGGCGCGAGTAGCCGAAAAAGGTAGTTTATTACTACGAATGAACCAGCATTTCGAGTAGCGCTTGTCGTCACGAGCGGACCTCCATCGGTCAAACAATAACATTTGTAGTGTAAATACATCATGAGACCCTCACGTGGAAGGCGATGCGCTGGCATGCACCGTCCCAACGTAAATCCCACGTTAATCTCCAGACACACTAGCCCAGATCCCCCCGTGGCAGGTTGATCGTCTGTGGGGATGCTCGGCTCCCGTCGGAGCCCTACAACTTACAACCTACGTACAACCTACAGCCTCCTCCCCAGCATGGCTATACAAAGGAGCTCATAGGCTTGAAGTACCCTCCATGACTGCCACCAGCCGAGAAAATTCCGGGAAGCTCCGTCGCAACTGGAATACACATACCCTTACATAGACACAGAGGGTCATTTGATCTCGCGGCTTCGCCCGATTCAGCTGCGCTCCGTACGAGGCACGAGAGCCGTGTCCGTTGCGACCCGAGGCTTGGACAACGCATATCTCCCGCATTGGGATCAAGTGAAATTGATGGGAGGCCATCTCGTGAGCTCAGTGTATGCGCGTCGCTTTCGAAGGGATGTCTTGGTGACGACGTTGTTCGGTACTGCCTGAAGAGGCAGATGGGCTTTGTATTCTGGGTTGTGCGTCTGTTTGTCGGGGGGTCGGATATGGCTCGTCGCGAGGGAATGAGTGTCCGAGGCTGCGGCACTGCCTTGAGGTACTGGAGAATTGATAACAATAGGGCGCAGTCTTGTGTCATGGGTCCAGTGGGCATTGCGGGTTAACACTGTTAGGTTACAAATCTGTTCCGGTCTACTACCCATAGATAGTATGTGCAGAGACTGAACGCTACTTCGCATCGATCACCGGCTCAAGGCTTCTGGTATATCCCAGCAGAATCCAACTCCACACACGGCTACTGGTGTACATGCACCGACACCGCCTGCGACACGACCGGCTGATACGGCGACGCCGCCAACGCCTGCATCTGCCTCGCCTGCGGCATCTTCCTATACCCAAACAGCACGCCGACCACGCCCAGCGCAACGCCCACGACGGGGCCGACCACCGCGCCCGCAACCCAGCCTTTATTCGCTGGCTGGGCCACGCCAGAACTGTGGTTCTGGGCATCTCCGCTGGTACTGGAAGCGGTGGGCGCATTGACCATCGATCCCTCCGTTGCCGTGAATGCGGTGTGCGAACCGGCTGGATTGCGTTAGCTCCTCGTTCTGTATAAGGTACGTTAAGT
The DNA here is from genome assembly GCA_001931935.1 of Aspergillus aff. floccosus IMV 01167. Lineage (NCBI taxonomy): Eukaryota > Fungi > Ascomycota > Eurotiomycetes > Eurotiales > Aspergillaceae > Aspergillus > Aspergillus aff. floccosus IMV 01167. The sequence goes on along the minus strand of MSJE01000232.1, from coordinate 10,576 downwards.
CGCACAAAGTTAAGGGACAGGACGCACATCTGGATGTTGTCGGCGTGGGAAGCTCGCGGTACACAGTGAAGGCATCCCAGTTCTCCCAGCAAAAGGCCTGTTGCTGGACGGGAGGCCAAACGGGGAGGTCTGGTACACAGTCATGGTTGCACAGGACTGGTTTGGTACGCTGCGCCGTCATCAGTCTGTCAGGTGCTCTTGTTATGTGTTCGTGGGCTGGCACCATGTATACGACGCGCCGTCGTCGAATATCACCGTGCTGTTCACGCAGGCTGTCGGCATCGGACATCGGACGTGACGGTCGGTCGTCTGGCAGCAGTTCGCCTACTCTCCAGAACTCGCCCAGGACATCGTCTTGGGGCAGCTGGCGCTGCTGGCTGGAGACAGTCAAATCAGTTCAGATGCGCCGTCAGCGGGCGCCTCGGCACCAGTCGGGGCTAATGCAGACGTCCTCTCTGTTATTGTTCCCACAAGGTGGATGTAATACCCACTGAACCGGTCGGGTAGCGACGCCGTCTGCGCCGCAGTCTCCCGGGCGAGGAGTGCGCAGACAACGCCTCGCCAAAGCCATTTGCAGCCTGCCATACTGAGGTTGAAGGCACGAGCTGCTCTAGCAGAAGGACGGAGGGCAAGGGGGATGAATGACAAAGAACGAACAGGCGAGGATCGGTGTCAGCACGCCAGGTTGCTTTGTCGAGAACTCACAGAAGTCTGCTTTCCTTTTTCTTCTAGCGCAAAGGAGCATCCATGGCGTCTTTCGACTGATGAGCTCAGTCATGGGGCCAAAAAGACAAGGCTGAAGGATACGTTCATCAACTGGCTCTTTCTTAGAAGATAGAGAAAGGTTAGACCAGGAATGAGAGTGGTAATCTACAGTTTGCCTGTTATTCAACCTATAGCAACGTTCGAATGGATGGTGGTCTCTTCGGCCATGTCATTTCCATATACGACAGTGCCAATAAGCGGTCAATGTATTCAATAGTGTGCTTAGCCCATGATCAGCCCGTCAGCCGTGGTCGTCTTATGCAGAGTGCTAGTCGTTCTTAGACTCGGATTCTTGTCCAGGGTATCTGGGCAGGCAAGCAAAAGCCTTCGAGTGGACCAGTCAATAACACTAACTCAACGAAGGCCAATCCTCTAAGCCTCAAGCAAGGTCTTCCGGATACCATATACCACCCATGCGGCTACGTATATATATCCGCCATATCAATCCTATCCTCTTTAAGGATACGCATATGGTAGTTCAACATATGGATTTCGTAGCGTCATATGGGTACAATAGATATGATACAGGCTGCGCACGCAGCAAAAACTCCAACCCTCATACACTTCACCACGACACCTCAACAATCATCAATACCTATCACGCCACCTCTGAAACAACCCCTTTCGCCCCCAACCGCTCCAACACCCCCTTTTTCAGCCCCAGCATCCGCTCAATCTCATCGCCCGGTAGACCCTGACGATCGCGCATGGTCAAGACCTGCCGCAGCGTAAACGCATCGATGTACTCTCGCCCCGCAAAGTTCGGCCGGCCCACCATTTCTACCTCCTGCTCCGCGGCTTTCGCAACCCGCTGGCGAGCCGTAAACACCAGTAAGGCCGGGTTCGATGCCGACGGGAAGACGGTCTGCACGGACTCGCCGGGCGGCGGGCCGGACGGGTGTTGCTGCGTGAAAGTGCTGGAGTGTGAGAGGGTAGGCGTGGGAGTGACGGGCCCGATCTTTCGGAGAGAGGCGGCGAAGTCGGGATCGCGGCCGTCGAGTTCGATGCCTGCTCCGTTACGTGTGGTTAGCTTTGTCGACTTTGAATGTTTTTTGGTGGTGGCGGTTGGATGGTTCGGGTTGGACGATGTTTCTACCAACACCACTACTACCCTATATTGGACTATGCAACGCAGGAATTGTACGCACCAGCTGATTTCACTGTTGACGGCTGTTCCTTCGAGTGATATGTCGGTCCGCGAGGAGGGGATTCTGGCGCCGGACGAGGCTTCGGCGGCGCCGCGGGCGAGGGCCTGGGAGGCGGCGTTGTAGTGGGTTGTTTAGGGTATTGACGTCGAGAGGCGGCTTGCGCGGCGGAGCGCACTGGTTTCGAGGCTGATGACCCCATTGTGTGTGACGGAGCTTGAATTCGGAGGTCGTAATTCGATCACGATTATTGACAGAAAGCCTTCCGCCAAAGTTGCGGGCAAACTAGCCAAATCGGGCAGCGCCGCAGCCGCGCGGGTGACGTCAGGAGCTCGCAACTATATCTACTCTTTACATGGTCTCAAAGCTCTACTCGAGCTTGAAGATTGTTTGGGATGGCTTCAGACGTAGATATCTAGATAATCTCCAATCATACACTTAAGCTAATTGAAACGCCGTCAAAAAAGCGTGGCAACCACAATGGTCGCGTCGGAATAGATACACAGAGATCAAAACAGCTGGTAAACCTGTACCAGCCTAGTTTACCGGAGGCCCGCAAGACGTCTGCCTTGCACCTCGCCCAATGCGCGACTGCCGCTGATGAACGCGACCGTACCGACCACAGCAATCGCTGGGAGGATTTGGAACAGCGTCCACGAGGTGTAGTAGAGGAAGAAAATCCCCTCGATCGAGAAGAGAGATCCAAGGAAGACGGCGTGGGGAATGGGAGACGACTTAAAAGCAGTCGGGAGATGGCTGACATTGCCGCCGAGGAAGAGCCACTGAGAAAAGTTAGCCCGGGGTCACTGGCTACGAAACACGGGACTCACCACAACGGCCAGCAAAGGCAGAGTAGCCAGGACCATTCCGACAAACGCGAGTGTGATCACAATGGGAGGATTCCGAGGGTCATCCTTGAAGATGTGGTGGATCTCTGGGAGCTTGCCGTACTTTGTGGATTCAGCCGTCGGGACAGGCACGTTTGCGTCGCGAGCCACCGAGAGCTGGAACGCAGCTTCATTGTATGCTTTCGAGTTTCCAAACGAACCAATCAAGAAGCGAGCATCTAGGGGCTCCGATGCGGAAAGGAATTGGACAGGGAGATCTTTCTGGGTCTAGCATGGCAGGTCAGCGCCGTCCAGACAATACCTGGCTGTATCCAGTCTCGAGCTTACCAATTCCACTCGTGCCTTGCCATTGTCTTTGACGCTGAACGGGTACGAGATATCGAGGCCGGTGTGAGGGTCTTGAAGAAAGAGGAAAACTTGATGCGCGCGTTTGGCGGTGCTGCCGTCTTGCGATGTGAGGGTGATCTTGAGGGTGTCGGTGTCTCCGAGAGCAATGGGTTTCGAGAGGCCCTTGTTATCGGGGATCCTGCCAATTAATGTCAAATTAGACAGACTGGTCTTGAGAAATCATCAACCATAATAAGCAAGCTGTACGTACTTTTCTTTCAGCCCAGCGCCAACTCCGGAGCCTTTGGAGTGAACTGACACGGTGGCATCAGTGAAACCCCAAGCGGATGCTGCGGCGGTCGGAAGCGCAGTCGACGCCAGCAGACCAAGAGACAGAAGAGACGACCAGAGCTGCATCGTGACGACCGACCGATGACAAGATGAGAACAGCTGAGAATGAGGGGAGGAAGAGGAACGCGCTGGAGAGGTGTCCAGATGGAAGGCGGAAGCTGCGCTAAGATAAGCGCCCGCGGGTTTGGGGCAAGCAACGGTCCAGTGACCTTGCTCCCGCCTTTGCAAGCCCTAATTTCCCGGCCGGCATCGTCGTCAGTCGACGGTCAAACAATTCTTCTTCGGTCGTCGTCGGCTTTCCTGGCTTTGCTACAACGCTACGGTATCTCCGAATATCCTCAAACGACTCGTCAGTCGCTGCTCCATTGCTCCATCATGTCCGTTATCGCATCCATCTAGATTTGGAGGCGCTGCGCCGCTATATCTTTGCCCTACGTTTCGACTCCTTCGCCTCCGGTGCACCGACGGTTACGCTGTAGTTGCGACTCTCCTTTGTCTTGGGACAATTGTGATAGCTATATACAACATTTCTGGGTGCTGAGTGGTATGTCTGGATCTCCCTGGCTGTAAATGCTGTGGGTTTTGTGGCTGTTGTGGCCATTTCTCATCGCAAGGAGTGTCCGCTCCTGCTTTCCCGAGCAGTCCGTCCAGTGCAATCAAGCTAACAACCATGCCCGCTTCAGCCCAGAAGATATACCAAATATCTGTTTCCCTACCTGTAGCTCCGACTTCAGCGACGTCATTCCGGAAGAAACCGCTAATTCCTGTTACGACCGTGTTGCAACCCGGTACCTCGGACGAAGCGCCGATGAATCCCGTATACTAGGAAATCCGCGGGGAAGAAAGAGATATCATCGAAAGCACTCCAAACAACAGGAGTGAGTGTTGGCCAAAAGTAAGTCTGGGCTGGTTAGCTTGGGGTGACGTAGAATGTCCCTCATGAAGAGGCTAGTGTGCTAACGATCAGTCCATAGTGATGGGCAGAACTTCTCTTGCTCATGAGGTGAAGGGATCTCCTGCCCCCTCCACTAGGGGCTCAACTCCTGTAAGTGTCTCTCATTTTGTGTTTCTATTGCTGTTTTTATTGTTCTGGTGCTCCGCATACATCCTATATCGGCTATTGTCCTGTCCTCAACCCCCCCGCTCGCAGCTTTCCCCGCCACCCTTCTACATCTCTCACCCACATCTCCCATCTAACATCTCTCGCAGTCCAACACCCGACGAAGCTCTTCTCGTGCTTCTCGCAAAGCCACACAAGAGCTGGGCTCGACTTCCTACCAGGAATCTCGCACTGCTTACTCTCTTCCCGCCACCCCCATTACTTCCTCTTTCGAGGACCCCGCATCAAGCAAGTTGCGCAGGAGGCGTCGCTCTCTCAGCTACAGCGAGAAACCGTCTGAACCAAACGCTCATACTAGGACATCAAACTTGAAGCATGTCGCCGACTTGTCAGGCGTGCCGAGCAATGTGTCAAAAAAGCGCCGCAGTCGCACGCGAGATACCGCCAACGGGGACGCTGCCTCGACCACGGCTTCTGATATCTCCCGAGCTCCCACCCCGACTTCTGCTGCAAAGTCCAGTGGCCAGACGGAGCAGCCTCGATCGGCTCTTGTTCGACTAAAGACAAGTGGGATTGCGGCCTCACAGAGTGCACGGACGCACTCGGCTCAAAGCGGGCCTAATTCACAAGAATCAACCCCAGCCCCGTCCTCTGCATCCACGAGGCGCAGGCCTCGACAGTCTATGCCGGAGAAGCTCAACGGTGCTCGGTCAGGCACGTCTACTCCTCGATCCACCACCCCTCAACCCTTGCGAAAAGACTGGGAACCCATGGCTGTTTCTCAACAGACCGTGGAGACCTCAAATACTCCGCACTCTAAAGCTCCGCCAGCCACTACGCCCGCTTCTGTCTCTAGAATGGCAAAGAACAATGCCCTGGAGCGTGCGAACCTAGCCACACCCGCTGAAAAGACTAGTCAGTCAACCCCAAATAACAGATCGTCGACTAGAACTCGCCGCCGTAATCGCCAATCTACCACTGCCACTACACCGACCTCGTCAGACAAAGGCAAAGAGGCCTCGCAGGCCGCGATCGTCTTAGACGACGCTGACAGCCACAAAGCTGAGTCTGCAAGCAAGGGCTCTACCGACGCCGAATCGACAAATAAACCTCGAAAGAGCAATTTGATTACTCTTACCTTGAGCCGCAAAGCGCTGGAATCCGTTCTGTCCAAATCAAAACCTATGGAGCAACTTTCCTATAGCCCCGAGATCGCCGACAGTGTTGAAGCGACTCCAGTCCATCTCTATGACAACAACTTCCACTTCGATTATGACACCGAAATGTACCGCAACAATTACGGATTGGACGGGCAAATGGACACTCCAGCCTCTCCCACTAGCTTCTCTACAACCACCTCGGCGGCGGCACGCACCTCCGGTCGAACCCGGAAACCCACTATCAGAGCCCTAGAATCCTTCGAGTCCGAGAAGAAATTCCGGCGCAACCGCACTCGCACTCCCAAGCCTTCCGGCGAGGGCACTCAACGCCAAAGTATCAACAGAGCGAAATCCACGCAGCCGTCCGATACGGCGTCGGGCCAACCCACTCCCGCGCCATCCAGCCAGAAATTAGATGTGGCTGATCTCGCTCGAAGACTCATCGAGATGGCCTCTACTGCCGTCCGGACCGACTCCCCTCCAGACAAGAAAGCTGAGACTTGGCTCAGAGAGCTGCGAGCGAAATACCGGGGCGAGAAAGAAAGAGGAAAGCGGATTCCACGCACCAGGGACGCAGGAAAGGCAGGAGGAGAAAGTATGCCATTACCTCCTAACCATCCATCTACTGTTGGTAACACTTCGAGTTCGTGGACTGACGAGGATGGTTGGACGCACGCAGGCCAATTCAATGAATTCGGGGAAGAACTTCTCGGCATACCTGTAGGCTATACATGGGTCAGACCAAACAACACCTACGGAGATGATGCGCTGCCTCAGCCGCCTATTCGGCTCAAATCCTGCGAGCAGATCGAAAAAGATAAGATCTATGGCTTCCCGCCTCGCATTGGTGAGCGCAACTTGCCGCGCGATATGGATAGCCCTTTCTTCGTGGAGGACGTTGACGAGGAAAAGGCTAAGATCAAGGCTCGCGAGGAAGCCCGGAAGAGGAGCATTGCCACGAACCGGTCTATGTCGGTCAGTGATATAGAGGCTTTGATCGCCCAGCACGATTCCCCTGTCTCCCTGCAAACTTCGAACATACATTCGGAGGCTAAAGACCGGAAAGATGCGAAACCAAAGGAGTCTCGCAAGCGTCGACGACGCACCGATCCGGTCATTGAACAGAATCTGAATGGGTCGGTTCCAGAGACCCCGGATGACAGCCGACCAAAAAGACGCCGCAAGACCGTTACGGGGCCAGCTGCATCAACTCCTGCGCCTCAACAAACCCCTGCATCTAAGCCCAAACCTACGCCGCATTCTAGAAACAGGGTTAAGGATGGAAAGGAGAGTAAAGCTGGGTTCGATGCGGCGAAGGAGAAAAAGACTGCGGTCGAACCTCCCAAGACAAAAGAAAGGAAGCCCGCGTTGGAGAGTAAAACCAAGGAGAGCAAAACGGTTGCCGAGACTCCGAAGACAAAATCAAGCAAAGACATGCCCGGCAGTGCGAAAGTGAAAGCGGATAAAAAGACCACTGCACCTGCGTTGGAGCACAAACCTGGTGGTAGTGCGGCAAATGAGGCTGATGCTCCGAAGAAGCGCCGGCGACGGCGTAAGCAGCCCCTCGTCAAACTCAGGATCATCGGTCCGAAGAAGGAGGACGAGAACGGTGCAAATGAGGGAGGTGAACATGCCAAAGAATCAAAGAAGCGTCCACATTCTGAGGTCGAAGGTGGCAGCACGGAAAAAAGGGTTCGGAAGAGCCCCAAGCTTGATGAGCCGAAACCATGGCCTCGGAAGATCAAGTTCAAGAAACCATCGCCTGAAACGAATAAGCCGAAGCCAGATGAAGGCAAACCCAACGGGGCGCCGTCTACCCCCGAGACCCCATCGGCGATGCGCGAAAACCCGTTTGCCGTTGGATCACAGCAGAACGAGACACCCAGCAGTCGTCCTCGTCGGGCTGCAGCGGCCGCCATGATGGCCGGATCTAAACAGAGCGCGGAAGAGCGAGCACGCAAAGCCCGACGTCGCAGCCGGAAATCCACCGGGAAGGAAGTAAATGGTCCTGACCCGACGACGCCCGTATCCACTAGAGATGGATAGCTTCAATACGTCAACTGCACCCTTCACATCATATGATGGTTATTTACTTTCACACATTCGACTCAGTGCAACGGAGTTATGGCCTGTTGTGGGTAAAAGCATAGCATAGTCTCGAGATGGGCAGTGTCCAGTCGTTGGCGTTTGCTGTCGTTTTCTTAACATTTTCGTTCCATTCTATATCGGATTTCCTTTCGTGTATTATCTTGTTTCTTCATCTTATGTGACCTGGTTAGGGCTGGGGTTTCCCGTTCTGAGCTGGATTGATATAGAGGGAGTAAAGAGTGGTGTATATTTATTCTGTATAATGACGAGCCATTCACCGTTTTACCTTCTGCATCCTGGCTTTGCATAGTCTATGTACACGATCACCGAATCTGAGCATCCCTTCCTGCTTTAGATCTATGAGTAGCTTCATCTGCACTCCAAGTCAGGTATGATAGGGATGGAAAGGTCACATGACGCCAAGAACCACCCATGCAAAAGCCATACAACCAACCCAACTACATCCAACAATCCGAATTCTTTTCTTGTCCTCATCTCCCACAAATCTCCCATCCTGGATAGCTATCATGGCGTCCCCCAGAGACAGCAAGCCGCGGGTCATCATGAACCCCCAGGAGCACCGACGACCAGCGCCGGGTCCCATGCAGACCCCGCGCGACATCCGCCAGACGAAGGAATACAAAGTCGCCGCGCGGCGGTATGTCTCCTGCTTATTGACTGGCTTGCGACGGAGTCCTAACAATTGCAGGTGGATCTCGACGATTGTGGCGTTGCCGGTGTTTATGTATACGTCGTGGGTGCTGTATGAGCGGAGTACGTATCACCTTCATTCTTCTGATGTATGCTGTTGGCTAACGGGTCTAGCGTATGGGAATAAGAGCCAGAAGCGGCTGGTAACGCCCCCGACTGCAGCGGAGGAGCGCAATGTGGATACAAAATGATTTCTTTGTATTGCTTATTAATGTATATTACACACTGCAGCGGCGTCAATTCATACTTTTTGTTGTTATTCAAGCTAGTGATAGATACATGCATGAGCTACTAAGCAGAGTTACAACGCAGCAAACGACGAGACATCACACATCCCAAGGATGATCGAGCTCATCGAACGGTTGTCCCCAACCCGACGTAGCCGCGCACCGCGCCAGTCTCCGGCGCAACCCTCGGGGCCGTGACCTTGTGGAGCACCACCGCGCTGTCGGCCACCTGCGTGTTGACAATGCTGTTTTCATGTCCGGATAGGATGTAGCTGGGTTCATTGTCGGACAGGACATAGCTTGAATCGATCAAGGCCGTGATATCGTCGTCTGCGGTAGACACTAGGTCCGCGTCATCGTGGCTCATCTCGTCATCTGCCCCGTCCTCTTCAGGCGCGTCCCCATCACCAGGCTGCGATCCTGTGCCCCCGGACTCAGCTGACGTCGCATTCGATCCCTCGACCCCATCATTCTCGTCTCCATCTTGATCCTCCTCATCCTCGCCCTCATCACCATTATCAACCCCGTCATCAGTAGTGGTAGTCTCTACCCTGCCTCAGCCTCAACTGCACCCGATGCGTCGTACACCCGGCCATCTGCCACAACAGTCCGAAAGTCGTTTGCATATACCGCGCGAAGAGGAGCGGGCGCTGCGCGGGTTGCGCTGGAAAGTCGAACGCGAATATCACGGGGTATGTCTGTGCGAGCGTGGCGAGGCGGGTCGAGAGGGATGTGGATTCGTGGGTGTTGTTCATGATGCTCGCGTCTGTGATCAGGATCCCTGCAATAAGGGGGAGGACCCTGGGTGTGCGTGGCGAGGTGGGTGTCTAGTGTGGAGAGGTCTGGGGCGTGGAGGAGTTGTGCGTCGCGCTGGAGTTTGAGGAGGGTGCGGTGGAAGCGAGGATAGAAGCTGAGGCCATGGGGGCAGATGAGGAGGAGGATGGGTTTGGGGTCGGTGTGGGTGTCGACGGTGCTCTGATCCCTCTCGGGGCTGGTTGGGTCTTCGTCTGCGTTTGCGTTTGCGTCTGCGTCTGCATCCATGGTGAGGAGACTATGGGAGGGACGGTTTGTGTGGTGGTGGGGAGGAGTTGGAGGAGAAGTGGACTGAGGTAAGACGAATATGCAATATGTATAGGAGTAACAGAGTCCTTCTGAAACGAGAGCCAGCAGACGTCAACGACTATTTACAGTAAGTACATCAAAAACACTCGGCCCAGTTCCCTCCTGCCCGCGCAAAACTCAGTCCCTCGACAAAGTCGTCCCGCTTGCACCTGCCCAGTCTATCCACCGCGCAGCCATGCAGCGGCATGACACGATCGTTGACCAGCACACGCACCAGCGGCTGCTCCTCCGCGCGACACTGCATCATCTCGATGTAGGCGCGGGCGGCCAACGGCACCGTCCAGGCGGCTGCATACCCGTCCGTCTGGGTGGTATCCTCCACGGTGGTCTGCGACAGCGGCTTGGTGCCGTTGTAGAGACCCAGGCCCCAGAAGATGGACACCAGGTTGCTGTCGTGCGAGAAGTCCGCGTAGAGGGTCGCGTTCAGCGGGAAGGTGGTAGGACTAGCATCGAGGGTGTTATTGACACAGGTGTGGTCGTGGACGGGGGAGCGCGTCAGACGCGCGATGAGCTCGTTCGCCCAGCCAACCCCCTGCACCGGACCCAGCGGATTGCCCCCGCCGTAGCCGTAGTACTTGTCCAGCGAGAGCAGGTAGTTGTACTGCGTCCACTCTTTGGCAGTGAAGAGGTCGCAGAACGGCGACAGCTTGTGCGCGTCATCGGTCAGGCTGACCGTCTCGAACGGACACATGGACATCAGATTGACCACGTCTTTGTTGGACAGCTGCACGCCGGCCAGATCGGCCTCCAGGCGCTTGGCGATGGCCGGGGC